>JAMFTM010000010.1:600000-780866 GCA_023522825.1 Diaporthe ampelina | reverse complement strand
CCTAACCCTAACCCTAACCCTAACCCTAACCCTAACCCTAACCCTAACCCTAACCCTAACCCTAACCCTAACCCTAACCCTAACCCTAACCCTAACCCTAACCCTAACCCTAACCCTAACCCTAACCCTAAACCCTAACCCTAACCCTAACCCTAACCCTAACCCTAACCCTAACCCTAACTGCTAATATAGATAAATTTAGTAATAATAATAGTAATAATTATAGTAAAATAGAAGGTAGTAAATATATTAATTTTAATTTAAAAGATTAGATTTTTTTTAATAAAGGGTTAATTAATAAAGTTAAATTTTATTATAATAATTATTTAATTATAATTTATTAATATATTTAAAGAGTTATTAAAGTTATTATATATAAAAGGTTTAACTTTTTTAACTTTATAATTAAATATAAGTTTAAGTAGTAATAATTAAATATTATATAATAATATATATAAAACTTTAATAATTTTATATTATATAAACTTTTTAATAGTAATATTATATTAAACTCTTAATATAATTAGTTTTAAAAGAATATTAAGATTATTATAAATAATAAACTCCTTTTAATATAAGTTTTATTATTTTAACTATTATAATATAAATATATTTTAAATAATAAAAATTATTTTAAGTTTTAAGTTAATTATATTATTATATTAGTTATATTTCTTTTTAGGTATAATATTTAGTCTTATATATTTTAAATTAATATAAGATACTTAATTTTAAATAAAAAGATAAGGGAGAAATATAAGTAATTTAAGTTACCTATATTTTATTAAGACTTAATTTTATATTATTATTAAAGTTATTATAATTTTAATATATTCTTCTATTTATATTTTATTTCTTATAAAATTATTAGTAGAAATACCTTAGTCTTATTAATAAAGTATATATATAACCTATTTTAGGGACTATTAGCTTTTAGTTAATATTATATATAGTTTTAAATAATAGTTTATTAGGTTAAAAAGGTAATAAGTAGGTAGGATAAGAAAGTAATATTTTAATAGAAAACTAAGTTATTAATATTACTTTTATAACTAGAGAATATAATATAATACTTTTATATCTTATTTATTAAGATAGTTATTATTACTTATTAACTTTTACTAGTTATAAATTAAGAATTATTAGTAAGAATAATAAATAAGAATATATAAAAATATATTAATAGTAAAAGGAATATCCTTTAACTTTATTAAATATTTATTATTATATTATTATTTAAGTCTTAGAAATAGTAATTAATATAAAATAGTTATAATATAAGTCTTACTAAAAATATTAAATTATTTAAATTATATAAATAAAGATAGTAATATCTTAAATAGAAAGTTATTTTAAGTATACTTAGTAGTAAAATATAACTATATATTATACTATTTAATATTAAGGAGATATTTAATAAACTAGTTTTTTATAATAGGGATATAAAATATATAATAGGTTATAGTTTTATAAAGTCTTTATATAAGGAGAAGAAGTATATTTAGATTATAGAGAAGGGGAAACTATTAGAACTTAAAGTATATAAGGTTATTTCTATATATTATATAGATTTAGAGCTACTAGATAAATAGTTTTATAGGTAGCTTATATAACTTAAGTATTTATTTATATAGATATATTACTAAGATACTATAGTTTATAGTAGTTACTACTAGTAAATATTTATTTATATTAGGTTTTTATATAATAAAATAATAAGTATTTATATTTATAATATAATAGTCCTTAGTTATTATTTTAGGAAAATTTATTTATATAAGATTACCTTTAGCTAAACTTTAAATTTGAGACTTATAACTTATAACTTATAACTTATAATTTATAATAATTTAGGTATTTATCTAAGTATCTACTTTTTTTATTTCTTTATTTCTACCTCTCTCTATCTCTCTATTTCTCCTCTTCCTATTTTCTTATATAATTATAATAAGAGCTAATATAAGATAAAAGTATTTTAACTATATATTTATCTAAATAATTAATATTATTTATATTTCTAAATATTATATTAATAATATTATTATTTATATTATTATTAGTATTTTTCTCTTATTATAAATAATATAGGCTAAGAAAATCTATCCTTATTAAGTTTAGAAATATTATTTAAATATTTAAATTTTCTAATTTATTTTAACTTATTCCTATTAGATTTATTAACCTTATTAAATCTTTATAAGTAATTAAATACCTAAGTTATAACTATTAAGACTACTTTTAATTATTTAAATTATAATATAATAGTAAGGAGGAAGCTATATTTAGGCCTTAAGAGACTTAGCTAGAAAAGTTCTCCTTAAGCTAATATAATACTATTAGATTAGAATAGTTAAGTTATAACTACTAAGATACCTATACCCCCTTTAAAAAGTAAAAATATAATAAATCTACCTTAAGATAAATATATATTACTTAATTAAAATACTTAAATTATAACTACTAAGACTACTTTTAACTACTTAAATTATAATATAATAATAAAGAGAAAGTTATATTTAGATTTTAAGGAACTTAGTTAGAAAAGCCCTTTTTAAGCTAATATAATATTACTAAGCTAAAATAGTTAAGTTATAATTACTAAGATATCTATATTCTTTTTAGGAGGTAAAGATATAATAAATTTACCTTAAAGTAAATATATATTACTTAATTAAAATATTTAAACTATAATTATTAAGATACTTATATTCTACCCTAATTATAAAAATAAGCCCCTTAAACTCTTAGAGTCTAACCTTAAAGAGGGTAATAATATTAATATAATTATATACTTAAGTAAAATACCTTATATAACTTATATTATTAGTAAAAAATATAATAACCTCTCCCTTAAAAGAGATTTTAATACTAAATTTAGTTTATTTAATAATATAGAGCTAGCTAATAATATTATTTTAGAAGACCTATAAGAAATAAGTAATAATACTAACTATATAAATAAATATATTAATATAATATCTTTAATAAGCTATCTATCTTTAAGGAAATAAAAGGTTAAATTATATTAAATAATATAGTAATTATATTTTAAAGAGGTTCTTTTATAAGCTATTATATATTATAGGAGGTTTAGTAATAATTTTAAATAGATTTAAGAGTAAATAAAAAGGTAACCTTAGGTCTATTAAATTAATAAAGACTAACTTAAGGCCTACCTTAAAGCTATTAAAAATAAAATAAGAAATATAAAGTTTAACTTTCTAAGATAAGCCCTATTATTTATTATCTTACTTAATATATACTTTATATATTCTATAATATACTAATATATATTTATAAATTAATTAAGATATTATTTACTAATAATAAATTTATATTATATAATTATAATAGGAACCTACTATATAGGTTTAATATAATTAATTTATTTCTATAATAGTACTATAAATTAGTACTTTTTAATAAAAATCTAAATTATATAGAAAACTAAAATAATTAATATAAAATAGGTCTAAGTTATATAAAAGTAAATAAGGAGGATAAGAGGATACTAATAGAAAAAATAATAAATTAAGTAAGACTTATAGTATAAGTATTAAAATACTATACCTATAAAGAATTTATTAGTTAAAATCTCTTATTATATATTACTTATTAATATAATAGTCTTAATTTTATAATATAACCTTTTATTATTATATAAGTTTTAATAGTCTTATAATATAATATATAAGATAATATATTTATAGGTTAAAATATAATTATATATTTTATATAATATAGCTTTAAAAAAAAGAAAAATTTTTATATTATTTAACCTTTATTAAAACTATAAGGTAGATTTAACTTTTTAAACCCTATTCTACCCCTCTCCCTACCTAAGACTAGCTAAGACTAATAATTAAGTAAGTAACCTAAGAAGATATAATAAGGAATAATAATTAGTTATAAGATTATATATACCTTTAGTTTATTTATTATATATATATAAAATAGTAGAAATAAATACTAATTTTATTATATTTCTTTTAAGATTTATTAATAACTAAATAAAAGAGGTTAAAAAATCCTAACTATTATATATATATATTAAATTAGAAATATCTATTTAGTTAATATAAATATTTTATATAACTTAAAAATAAGATTATTATATTATTTTAAAAAATAAATATCTAAGATTATTATATAATAGTTATAAAGATAATTAAGTAAATCTATATTAAGTTAGGATTTAAGCTAAATATAATATAGTAATTATAACCTATCTTAAAGAATAATAGCCTAATAAGTAATATTAAAATAAAAAATAACTATAATATTAATAATAGAGGTAGAAATATTATTAAATCCCTATATAATATAATTAGTAATTATAAGAATATCTCTCCTTATTAGGAGATAAGTATATTACCTATTCTACTCCCCTTAGATCTTATAATACTTATATTATAAGTAGCTATAATACTAATAAAATTATTAGTTAAGTAATTTAGTAAGATTATAAACCTTAAAAATCTATAGTAATATATAGAAAATACTATTTATACTAATATTTATTCTATTATAAAGGCTTTAATAAAGAAGATAAAGAACTATAATATTAAAATAAATATTATATAGAAGTATATTAAAATAGCTAATATTATATTATAAAGAGTTATTCTTCTCTCTTTTAGTAGGCTAATCTTAGGACTTAATAAAAAGTAAATCTATAAGCTTTTTAAAGATTTTATAAAAACTAAGAAGTTTATAACTAAATATAAAAAGAATAATTCTATAATTAGAAAATTAAATAGTATAATTTATATATTATAGTAATAATTAGTTAATAAGTTAGAGGTTAAGACTATTATATTTAAATTTATAAATAATATAGATATTTATAAATATATTAATTTATTTATTATTAAATTATAACTAAGTAGGTAATTAGATCTTAAAGAAGGGCTAAAAGGATTAATAGAAGAAGATTATAGTATTAGTAAAGAATCTTAGGAACCTTATTAGCTAAGATAAGGAGAAAATCTTATAATTAAGAAAATATATTATTATTATATAAAATATATACTATATATAAAGAAAGAAGATAATAATAATAATAATTAAATTAAGTCTTTAGAGTAATAATTATATAATATATAACTACTAGTAAATACTTATAATAACTCTAATAGCTTAATAATTAAATATTAGTTAAGTAATATTAAGATATTAATATTAATAAAAAAGTAAAAGTAAGATATTATAATTAGAGTTTTTATAAGGGTAGTTAATTTAGTTTATAATTATTCTAATATTAGAGGTATTATAAGTTTAGTAGAAATAACTCTAATAAGTAATATAGGAAATAAGGGTAATAATAAGATAAGGTAACCTAAAAAATAATTTAGAAGGTATTATTACTACTTCTAATAGAATAAGCCTAATTAAATAACTATTAATAATATAAATAATAGCTAAGATAAGAATAAAAATAGTAATTTATAAAGTAACTTAAATAATAATCTAATAATTAAAAAGGCTAATTAGAATAGGAATAAGAAAAAACTAAATATAAAAAATAATTTAATTTAACCTAAAAATAATAATAATAACTAAGAATATATTTTAGTTAAAATTATAATCCTTACTAATATAAAATTAACTAATAATATACTTACTAAGTTATTATAAGAACTTATTAAGTTATTATAAGAGACCCCTAAATTATCCCTCTTATTTAAATATATTAAATATATAAGTTATACTAATAGTATTAAGGATAAGAGAAATATTTAATATATTAGTATTTATTACTATAGAATAATATATTAAGCTCTATAAATACTTTATATTATCTTTATTATTATTACTTTAATTAAAAATATTAAGCTTTTATATTTTAACTTAAAGTAGATTAAGAAAATTATTAAAGAAGTTTTTATTAATATCTTCTTTAAAATATTCTAAAACTTAATTAATATACTTATTAGTACTTAAAAAAGGGTATAAAGGGAAATTATATTTATATTACTATTTATATAAATAAAGAAAATATTTAAATTATTTAGAATATTATAAATAAAGAAAATATTATATAAGTTTTAATATTTAAAGTTCTTAACCCTTTATAATTATATAAGGTAATAGAGATTTTTTATTTAACTATATATAATTTATAGTATAATTATTAACTTTAATATAAATATTAATATTATAAAAGTAGAACTTTAACTTATAATTATAAATATATAAGAATAAATAAAGAAACCCTAGAAATAAGGTTAAATAAAAATAGCTACTATTAAGATAATATTTATTAAGGTCTTATTTAATAATAATAAGAGGAGTAAAATTATATTAAATAAATATAAATATAAATTTAATATAATTTATATTATAGTTTAAAACTTTTTTATTAGATATATATAAATAATTTTAAAATTATATTTAATTATATAGTAAGGTCTAATAAGTAGATTAAATTAAATATTTAAAATTATTAAGAACTCTAATATAAATAAAAAAGTATATAATATTTATTAATATTTAAATAAATTAGTTATATAGTATATTAAGAGTACTCCTTATCTTATAATAAGGATAACTAATATAGAGAGGCTTTATTAATAAGATCTTAATTATATTTTTAAGCTAATTAGGGGAATACTTATAGAATTAAAGATTATTAAAGAGAGCCCCTAATAGGAATTAAATTAGAATAATAGTAGTAACTTAAAGCTTATATTAGTAGCTCTTATCTTTTTAGCTAATAAAAATAGAATATTAGGGGAAAATAATATTATATTTAGAGTAAACTCTAAATATAATATTATTAGAAATAAAGTAAGAAATATATATAATTAAGTAAAATAAATTTAAAGAGAAATATAATATTATATTATTAAAAAATAAGAATAAATTATTATATTTTATTATTATAATATCTAATAAATATTTTATAATTATAATTAAAATAGTTATTAATAACCTATTATAACTATTTTTTTAATATTTATTATTAGGTAATATATTTAAATCTTATAGGTAAAAGTATTTTATTCTTAATATAATATAATTAGAATTTAGTTCTTATATTATTTAGAGAAAGTCCTTACTTTTAGTATTACTTTATAAGAAATTATATTTTATATTAGATAATAAATTATTAGTTTAGTAAATATTTATCTTTAAAATAAACCTCTCTTTTTTTAATATTTTTCTATATTTTAAAATACTTATTATAATATTTCTTAATAAGCCTATAGAGGACTTTAAAGTCTTAGTTAAACTATTTAATCTTATACTTTCTTTACCTTAGTACTTAGTTATATATATATTAGATTAAGTTTTATTTCTATTTATATTATAGAACTTATATTATAAAGCCTCTATAAACTAATAATAATAGTAGTAATATTATATTATATAATATAAGGTTAATTATTAAACTAAATAATATTAATTCTTCTACTAAAATATTATTATTTTATATATATTCTCTAATATTATTTATATTATATAATATAGCTATATTAGGAGATAATATAATATTACTAAATTAGTTTTATTAGCTATCTAAGTAATTTATATTAATATTCTTTAATATATATAATATATATATTAATAGCTAATATAATAATTTATTATTAGTAATATATTTCCTAATTACTTTAATAACTAAGAAATAAAATCTCCTTTTCTACTATAAATAGAGTAATATTAGTATAAGTAATAATAATAATAAAATAACTTATTCTTATAAATATATAAGGTATACTTATAATACTTTAATTAGTATAAGCCTATTAAGCTCCTCTTATATAGATAAGGTTAATATAATATTAATAGAATTAGATAGGAATTATTAGAGGTTAATATTTCTTTACTTTAATAGACTTCTCCCTTTATTAAATTTTACTCTATATAGAGATAGGTCTTTAAATAAGAGAGAAATAAAGGAATATAAGGTACTTTTATATAAAATAGCCCCACTACTATTATTATTATTATCTACTAATAGTATAATAAGGGATATCTTATTAACTAAGTTTATAGTAGAGTAGATCTAAATATTTAGTTTATTTAGGAAAAGTACTAAAGAGTAAATTTTCTAAAAATATAACCTAATATTAAATATATTACTTATATAAATATTATATAAAATTTTTATTAGGATAAAATAACCCTCTATTTTAGTATTATAAATAGGCCTTAATATATATTATTATAGGTCTTAGTATTTTTTAGGTACTAAATTACTATAATAATAGTTTTATATAAATAATTAATTAAATTAATTAAAAAGTTAAAGTAAATTAGATCTTATTAACTATATAATAATAATAAATATTTATATTTAAATATTAACTATTAGATTTAATATTTATTTTAGAAACTTAGTTATACTATTATTATATAGTAGAAATAAAAATCCTTATAGGAAGTACTTTTTAATAAACTTTAGGTAATTAATAATAAGCTATAAGTTTATTCCTCTTAATATATAAATAATTAAAATAAATTAGATAATATTTACTTATATTATATATATTATAAGTTTAGTTCTCCCTTTAGTATTTAGAAGCCTACTAATATATTCTACTAATAATAAAATATTAATAAAGTCTTCTACCTAACTAATATACTTAATATATAAATATTTAAATAAACTAATTACTTTAATAAATATATTATATATATTAGAGTTATTCTTAATATAAGATATATATATAATTTTAAATATTATTTCCCCTAGTTATTTTAACTTATTAATTAGCCTTAATAAGTCTATTTAGATATTAGACTTATAAGTATTAACTAAGTTTAAAAATTATAGCTAGTTATAAATACCTCTTAATATCCTAATATTACTTATCTTAATACTTAATATTATTATATATTATAGCTTCTATACTAAGTTAATAACCTTAAGCCCTATTATATATATTATTATTATTTTAGACTAAATATACCTATATTACTCTAACTATAGGTACCTTTACTTATAGCCCCTTTTATATAAATATTTAGTAGAATATACTAAGTTTAATATATTAACTATTATATTAGGGTAGAGCTATAATTATACTATTATACTAAGAGTTCTATATATTTAATAAATATATAAATTATTTTACTTATATATAGTTTTATAAATTAGAATTTTAAAATTTTTAGGTCTAAAAAGTAAAAATATATTAATTAGTATTTAATAGAGTAAAAAAATATAATATTATAAATATATAAATAATATTTAGACTTTTATAAGTTATAAAAAAAATATTTTAATTTTATAATAGGTATCTAATTTTAAGGTATATTAGTTATAGATTAATTATAATAAATAGTTTATTTAATTATAATATAAGTACTACTCCTTATTAGTTTAGTAACTCTATATATTAGAATTAGTTTTTTATAATATTTTAAATAAATTTATAATTAAATTAAAAGCTAATCTTAATAATATTATAATAATAAACTACTTAAATTATATTATTAGTTACCTTTTATTAGATTTTATTACTAATAAAATATAGGTTAAAAATAAAAAAAAGAAGAGAAGTATTCTATAAACCCTAGGATAATAAAAGCCTATAGGTAAATTAAGATAATAGATAATATATAGAAGTTAATTTATTAAATAAAAGAGAGAATAAAATTTATAATAGTAAGGGCTTTATATATTATAAAAGCTAATTTAGGTTTTTAAAATATATCTCTAAATATCTAAGAGTAGCTTATTAAGTTAAAAAGAGAAGAAATTATAAACTAGTAGTAAATATAGCTTATATCTTCTAATTAGCTTAAACTAATATATACTAACTTAATATATAGCTTAAAGAATAATAAAAACCCTAAATAATTTATCCTTTATTATAAGGAGAATTAGACCTTATAAGAACTACTATTATTAAGTATTATACTAATTATAACTAAAATATAAAGTATTACTATATAAATAATATAAGACTATTTTAGTAACTTTAATATTATAAACTTATATATATAGGTTATAATAATAGAAATATTATAGTATTTACTTTATTAGATAAAAGAGAAACTATAAGTAGTAATAAGTAGAATTATATATATATTAAAAGCTATCTTAGAATTTTAATATATATTTAATATAAATTAAATTAAGCTTATTAAGTCTAAGAAGGATAAAGTTAAGATATTATAGTAAGTCCTTAATTAATAATATAGCTTATAATTTATTTTTAATATAATTAATTTTTAACTTATAAAAAAATTAAGTAAAATATTTAAATAATATTCTTTAATAAATAATTCCTAAAGGTAATATAAGTAACTAATTTAATAAGGAGTTAGAATAGTCTATTAAAATATTTCTATAGAGTAAGGTTTATATATTTACTCTAATATAAAGAACTATATTACTATATAAGAAGGGTATTAGTAAATAAGAATAATAAATAATTATAGTCTATTAAATATAGTCCTATCTTCTACTAATATAAAACCTTTAGAGCTATTTATCTACTATTTATAAAATAGTAAAGGACCTATAAGTAGTTTATAGAAATAGAAAATATTTAAAAGTATTAAAACTTTACTTTAAAATAATAAAGATTAATATTAATATAGTTATAATAATAAGTATAATTAATTAATTAGCTAATCTATTATAGGATTAGTTTTAACTTAATTATAAGATATAACTTACTTATTAAAAATAAGTATTATTACCTATTTTTAAAATTTATAATATAAGATATTATATTTATTATATATTAAACTTTATACTATTAAAAATTAGTTATAAAAGGTAATTTTATATTATAAGGTATATTAATACTTTATTTAGTATTATTAAAGAGCCTTATAGCTATATTATAAAGAAGTAAGAGGGGGATTATAGGGTAAAGATAAAGTTAGGCCTATATAATAATAAGGACTAAAATAGGAGATATTTTAAAATATATTTTAGAACTTATTTAGTTAGATTAAAACTTTAAAGTAATAGCTTTATTATAATATCTTAGTAAAAAATAGTAATATAAAATTAGAATTTAGACTAGGTATTACCTAATAGTTACTATATATAAGGAAAAACTACTTTTATAATAAGGTTTATATTATATTTATAAATAGGTTATAGGAGATATTCTAATTAAAGGAGGGTATTTTATAATAAGAGATCTTATATTTAGATAAATAGATATTATTAAGCTACTTAAATAGTAGAGGAGGGATAAGAATTAAATTAAGGTATAAATTCTAATTTTTCTATTAATACTATTATTTAATTAATAAAGGACTAATCTATCTTATTAGTTATTTAATAAAAGAAAATTTAGAAAAGAAAAAGATACCTTATAAGATAATTTATTATTTATAGTAGTATATAGTACCTTATAAGAAAAAATATTCTAAATATTTATTATAATTAGTTATAGTCTTTATATAAAATATAATATTATTTATTTATAACTTTAGAATAAATAATAAATATAAAGAACTCTTTAATATATAGTAATTAATATTAATACCTCTAGTACTCCTATTATATAAGCTTATAAAGATTAGTCTTAATATAGTATTTAGTAAAAAGATATATAGGGTAAATAAATTAAAAATCTCTCTTTATAAGGGATTTAATTCTTTCCTAACTAGTAATAATATCTTATTAAAGATAGTTATAAAAGGAAAAGCTATTAAAGTAGATAAATAATTAGTATATTAAATTACTCTTAGTATTAAACTATAAAAATTACTATAATTTTATAAACTTTTACCCTCTACCTATTATAAGGCTAGACCTTATATATTATATATAAATAATACCTTACTTAGTTTAATATCTTATAATATTATTATAGTTTTTTCTTTTTTTATTATATATTATAGGCCTATTATTTAGAGTTAATATTAATATAACTTTAATATTTATATATTAGTTTTATATAAATTCTAAATAAAAATAGTATTTTTATATAGTAAAGAATATTTAAACTTCTAATATTAAAAATAGATATAATATTAATTTAAATAACTTAATAAATAGGAAATTACTTATAGATATATACTTTAGAAAACTATTTTAATATAAGACTTAGTAGCCTATTATATATATAAGATAGCTTTTTTTTATTAAAATATATTAAATAATACTATTTTAGAGATTTATTATAATAATAATATAAATAATTTAATATTAATAAGGAGGAACTTCTTATAAATAATTCTATTTATTTTAAAGACTATAGAAATTTAGATATTAGTTTACTTAACTTTATAGATTTAGATATACTTATTTATTTACTTAGGCTATTCTTTAATTCCTTAAATAGTTAATAATTATTAGTTAAGAAGGGCTAATAATTTTAATAAAAGGCCCCTTAAAGTATTATACCTCCTTAATAATTATATTATTATAATATTCCCTTTTATTTATTATATTTAAATAAGTATTAAGTTATCTTAGAATAGATTTTATATTCTATTAGTAGATAAGCTTAATATAATTAAAGTATTTTATTAGTAATTTAATATTATAAGTAATACTAATTTATAATTTTTAGATATTAATTTCTTTTTAAGTTAGTCTAATCTATATAGTAGAATATAAAGATTATTTAGGATAATAACTAGTAAGGTTAGTAAACTCTATAAAGGCCTCTTAGATACTAATTCCTATAGGAGGAACTTATCCTCTTTTCTTAAATTTATCTCTATATAGTAAATAAATCCTAGTTATTACTATTTATAATTAGTTCTTAAAATACTAATTATTTTCTAATAAAGTATAGTTACTTTAATAACTTATAGTAATAATTTTAATTATATTAAACTTCTTAAATAAAGACTTAATAGTAATATATAAGATATAATAATAATTCTTATATTATATAATTTCTAAGAACTACTAAGTAATAAAATAAAGAAATAATATTAGCTAACCTACTTTTAAATATATTAGACTTATTATATACTAATTTATATTCTTACCTATATATTAATTTATATTCTTATTTATATACTAATTTATATTTTTACTTATATATTAATTTATATTCTTACTTATATACTAATTTATATTCTTACCTATATATTAATTAAGGTTTTATAATAATAAATAAAATCTTAAATAAAGATTATTATATATTATATTTCTCCTTTATTTAGTTAAGGTATCTTATTATATTTAAATTAAGAAATAACTATAAATATAATTAGAAGTTTATAATTTTACTAAAATATTACTAATACTTATACTTTTAGGACTTTATTATTTAACTTAACTAAAGGAAGCTAGTAAAATAACTCTAACTAAGATAGTATTCTCTTAAAAAAAGAGAATTTTTTTTAATTAAGCTTAAAATTATAAGTTTTAATAAATCTAGCTTATTATAATTACCTAAAATATTATCCTTTATAAAGACCTATATATATATTATATTCTAAATCCTCTATATTAAGAATATTATAGTACCTATTAAATATATAACCTATCTTATTATACTTCTTATAGAGGTTATATAACTCCTCTTATTTTTTATCTTAGAATATAATAATAATACCTATTATTATTATTTATAAGAATCTATTAGTATTTATATATACTATAAAATTAAGAGTAAATAATAATATTATTACTATTTATATTAGCTAGCTTTTAAATATTCTCCTTTTTCTATTATTAGTACTAATATTATATATTATATTAGACCTTATATATCTTAATTTTATTATTATTTTTATTATAAATAACTAAAAGGGTAGCTAAGTTAGTAATTATAAACTTAAATCCTTTAGTAATAAGTACTTATATATATTAAGACCTAGATCTACCTCTTTAAGGATTTATATAATATTCTTACTTTTTATATTTTTTATATTCTTATTTAATTTAGTTATAAGTTAAATTATAAGCTTTTTAAAATTATTAATAATAAAATTTCTAGTTATATTATACTAATAATTTATAACTACTTTAAATAAAATATAGTTAGACTTATTAATAAAGGTTAGTTTATTATCTACTTATTATAATAGTTTATATTCTTTTTAAATATATAATATTTAAAGACCTAATATATTAAGGCCTATCTATATATTATTATTATTATCTACTTAACTCTAATTAGATATTCCCCCCCTTTAAAAAAAAATACTTTTTAATAGTAATATTATAAATTTTACTTTAACTCTCTATAATTACTTAGAGTACTTAATTTTAATAAATATATAGAAATAATACCCTAAATCCTCTATACTAAGAACCTTATAATATTTATTAAATATATAAGAGGCTCCCTTATTATACTTCTTATATTTATTATATATTTCCTCCTACTTATTATTATAAGAAGTAATTAGGATACCTTATAATCTCTTTAATTCTTCTATAATTATTTTAAGAAACCCTTAGAAATATATATTATAAATATAGATATAAATAGTAATATTACTACCCTTTATATTAACTAGCTTCTAAATAGTTTCCTACTTTATTATTAGTACTAACTTTTAAGATTATAATAAATAATATATATATCCTATCTATTATTATTTATATAATAGAGGAGGTAAAAAATAATTAGATTAGTAATTTTAAACTTAAATTCTTTAATTATAGGATTATCCTTATTAGGGCTAATACCTACCTCCTTAAGGACCTTAATTTTAAGTAATATACTTATTTTTTATCTTTTTTTTCTTTTAAATTAATTTAGTTATAAGTTAAATTATAGGTTTTAGATTAGTTAGTAATAAAACTTTTAGATAGGCTACTCTAATAATCTATAATTATATTAGTTATAATAAGGTTAGGCTTATTAATAAAGGTTAGTTTACTTTCTTATATCTTATATTTTAAGACTTATATACTAATAAGAACCTTATAGTATTTATTAAATATTTAGTCTACTTATTATAATCCTTATATTTAGTACTTATTACTTTCTAATTCTTATTATAGGGGGCTAATTAGAAGACCCTCTAGCCTCTTTAGATTATTAGGAAGTATATAAATAAGCTCCTAAGTATCTATACTATAAGTAGTAATATAGGGGTATTATACTCTTAATTTATATATATTTTAAAGGTATATAGTCCCTTTATATAGTAGTAAATACTTAAAGACCTAGTATTTAAAAAAAAAAAACTAATATTAATAATAGTATAAAAGTCTAAGTATATAATTATAGCCTTATACTATATAAATAAAACTAGGAAGTATTATTTCTAATAATATTATAAATTAGACTTAATAATATATAGCCTAAGGGCTAATAGATAGTAAAGTAGGTAGTAATATAAATTATAATATTATACTTATTTATATAGGCTAACTTTTAAATAGGGTCCTACTTTCTTATATATACCTAATTAGCTAATACCTATATTCTCCCTATTATTATTAATATTATAGAGGATCTAGAGTATAATTAGTAGTACTTAATATAATTATTTAGTTATAATATTACTTTTATTATAGTTAATACCTACCTCCTTAAGGACCTAGACTTTAACTAATATTAGAATCTTTTATCTCCTATTCTTTTAATTTTATTTAGCTATAGGTTAATCTCTATTATATAATTTCTATTTATCTCTTAGCTAATATAGTAGAGTATTTTAAGTTCCTATAATAGTTAGTAGTTAAGTAGATAGTTTCTATATTAAAGATATATAAAGGTAGTTAAGGAGTTAAATTAGGTTATTATAATAAAATATATAACTTAGAAAGTTAAAAGAAGACTATATAGTTAGTAATTAGGTTTCTAATCCCCTATATATATAAATATATATAGTACCTTTATATTATAGTAAATACTTAGAGATTTAATATTAAAAAAAATATAATATTAATAATAATAGTATAGTAGTCTCTACTTAGAAATATAGTTATAATTTTATATTATATAAATAAGATTAGGAAGTATTATTCTTATAAATAATTTTAATAAGTATATAATAAAATAAGATTTATACTTTAGTTTCTATATAAAAAGGTAAATTAAACTTATTTATAAAGTTTAGAAGGAAGTCTATATTATTATTAGATATACTTAGATTTAAGAAGAATTATAAATTAGATAATAGTAATTAATTATAATATTATACTAATAGTAATAATAATTTCTAAGCTATTATAAAAGTATAATTAAATTCTCTTAAGATTTAAAGTACTAAATATATCTATTATATTTATAAGTTATAGGTAAATACTTTAAATATAGCCCTATTAGCTATATAGGAGATATATATAATATTAGCTTTAACTACCTTATATTTTTTTATTTAGTAATTTATCTATTTATTATCTTTTAAGCCTATAAACTATTTACTAATAGCTTATATCTTATATATAAAATTAATAATTACTTAGTATATAGGCTTATATATTTCTATATAAAGGAGTTTTAACTTATATTATAAGCCCTTCTTCTATATAATTCTATTTAAACCTTTTATAAAGTTAGACTTCTCCTTAATAATAAAGTAGTATACCTAAATAAGATAATAATAATTATAAATATCTTAGATTTCTACTTTTTCTATTCTATTATTATTAATAATAAAATATATATTATTATTTTAGCTATTTAAGAGGGTTTAAATCTCTTTTAAAAAGTCTTATAGGGAGGTTTCTAAACTTAGTAAGTAGTCTTAAGAGGCTATTAAATATTATTAATAGAAAAGAGTTAAGTTTCTTAGCTAAGTCTTACTTTATAGGATTATTAATAAGCTTATAAATTAATTATAATTACTTTACTTATATTATTAACTATATTATAATACCTTCTTATATAGGCTATCTTAAAACTATAGTAGCCTTATTATATAACTACTTTACTATATAACTAATTTATTAGCTATTAGCTCTTAGGCTACTAATATTAATAATTAATAATACTTTTAGATATAATACTTCTTAGCCTTATCTATATAGTATTAAGCTAAAGTAATATTAAATTAAAGTTATATACCTATAAAGGTAATATATTATTATTCTATTATAACTAATATTATTTTCTTTCTAAATATTATAACTTAAGTACTTATAATTATATAAGGCTACTATATCTATTTTATTATATAAAGGTTTAGAAATATAACCTCTATATATAATATTATTAAATATACTTAGGCTATATCTAATAAATATAAATAATTATTTATACTTATAAGAGGGGGTCCTTACTATTAGTTAAGTATTCTAATTAATAGAAGTTAAATAGGAGACTATTATTATTATTTCTAAGATATAAAATACTCTTAATACTATTAGAAAGTTAAACTTTAATATTATTTATATTTATAATATTAACTATATAAGTAGTAACTAAGCTACTCCTTAATATTTTTAACTATTTAGGGTAGTTATAGTCTAATATTCTCTACTATAGTATTATAATAAATATAGGACTATTACTAAGGGTTAAGTTAGTTAAGAGTAATAATATAATATTCTCCTATATACTATTAGGAAGAGTAGGTCCTTTAGACTTATTATTCTTATCTTTTAGCTAGGTAGTCTAAATAACTAGTTAGTAGTAGTTATTACCCTTATTATATTAAGAGACCTTATAAAAGGAATATTATAAGTAGAGGTAATAAGTTATTATTAAATTAAGTAGTATATTATATACTTCTTTACTATATAGTTATTAAGCTCTATAATACTAACCTAATTAAAATATAATTTATATTTAAAAATATTCTTTTAGTAATATAAGTATAATATTTAAATATACCTTATTAAAGGATTTAATAAATAATATAGTATATATATCTAAATTATAATACTAAGCTATTAAAACTTAAGGATAGTTAATAAGATAATTAGGGTTAAAACTATTTAATAATAATTATAAGAAGATAACTAGGTCTACCTAGTTAAAAACTATAATAGATTTTATTCTAATTTAAGATTTATAGCTATATATTCTTAAATATAAATAAAAAAACTAACTATTAAGGTATATTTATATTATAATAAATAATTTCCTTAATAAGTTTTTTAGAAACTAAATAATAATTATTATAGGCTAATATATTTATACCCTATTATAATAAGTTTTATTAATTAGGTATATTATAACTTTATAGGGTTTTAACCTAAAAGAGTAACTTTCTAACTTTAAAATCTAACTATAGGGGGGTGAATATTTATATTTGGCCTACTTTTAAAAATAATCTTGGATTTACTTTAAAACTCCTACTAACTTAATTAAGTAATTTATAAATAACCTAAAAATAGTATTTCTAAGAACCTTAATTTTTAGCGGAATTTTTAAAAATGTTTTAAAAATATTTCTTTTTTAAAGATTAGTAAGGTTTAGATATGGTAATATATATAGATATAAGGTAAATAATATTTAATATATATTATAATATATATTTTAATAAGTTTTATTAAATAATATATTTTTTAATATAATTAAATATTATTAATATATTATATAATTAATATTATATAAATAGGAAAAAAATTTAAAATAACTTTATAATAATATATTTAATTTAAATTTAATTTTTATTATAATAGTAAAGCTTATAAAAAAGTTAAAACTAATATTAATATAAGTTTAAAATATAATTTTTAAGCTTTAATTATTAGTTAATTTATTAATAATATTAGTTATTTTATACTTAGATTTAAAGTTAAAGGGTAAAATAAATAGTTTAAAGATTAATTAAATAATTATATAAGGGTATAATTATTTCTTTATTAAATATTAATTTTAAAAAGGAATTACTAATAAAATTCTTTTTATTATCTTTAAGGCTTATAAAAATAATTAAAAAATAACTATTAAGCCTCTAATTAATTATAATATATTCTTTAATAGTAAATTTCTATAATATAAGAGGAATATTTATTTCTTTATCCCCTTATTCTTAGTTATTATAATACTTATTATATATAGAGAGCTCTCTAATATAAAGGATAAGGTAAATAACTTAAGTTATATAATTTAAGTTAGTAGTTTAGTCTTTAGTACTTATAGTAAGCTCCCTAAGATTATACTTATAAAAGTTACTTATTTAAGTTAGAATCTTAATATATTAATAGCTATAAGATTAGGGGAGTTAAAGTAATAACTTCTTAATAAGTTTTATTATAATAATAATAAAGTTTTAATAGTATAAAGTTAAGACTAAGCTATTAAAGTAGTAAATATTACTAATTATTAAGAATAACTAATTATATAGTTACTTTTCCTATATAACTTATATTACCTATAAATTATATTATTTAAGTATATAGTAACTACTTATATATTAATATAAATAATTAATAAGGAAGTTTATATAAACCAAGATATAGAAATAATTAGATTAATATTAATAAAGACCCCCTTCTTTATAACTTATATAGAAGTTAATAATAAGCTATAAGTAATTATTAAAGGAAATATTAGCTAGTTAATATATAACCTAATAAGTAATTTATTTACCTATTAAATATATTTCTTTTATATCTTTACTTAGTCCTTACCCTTCTTTAAGTACTAAAGGAGCTTATTTACCCTTAAAGTCTTATATATAAATCTTCTAATAAATATTAGTACTAGGGATTTATTATTAGAGTAAAAGGTATAATTTTAGTATAATAAGAGAAATATACTCCTTAGCTAATAAGTAATTTTAATACTTAAGCTTACCTAATAATAGCTATAAGTCCTCCTATTATTAGGGTTAAACTAGGTCTTTTCTAACTAGTAGGTATTTCTCTTTTATTAGATATTTTATCTAAATATACTCTTATTTAAGGCTACTAATCTTACCTAATTTAAGCCTACCCCTATATTATTTAAGTAGTTTATATCTAATAAACCCTTATAAAAGAAGTATATAAATCTAAGTAGGCTTTTTAATAATATATAGCCCCCTTTATATTATTTTATACCTCCTATATTATATTTAATAACTTATATTCTTAGCTAGTTAAAACTTAAATTTATAATAATAAAACTTATAATAATAATATTTATAGTAACTATTTCTATATTATTTATTATAAATATATTACCTCTTATATAAATTAAGCCCCTTATATAAATTAAAACTAATTATAGTTTTAGAAGTAAGAAGGTAATAAATTTATTTATAAGTAAGTCTTATTCTCTAACTAAGTAAATTAAAAGCTTACTTATAAAAACTAACTAATATTATAAGATATTAAGACTAAATAGTTATATTAAAAGGGATTTAGTTATTAATAAGCTCTTAAAATATTAAGAACTATATTAATAAAATCTTCTTATAAAATAGGAATTTAAAAATATTATAAATAATATTTAGGATAATATATAATAAGTTCTTATTAAGATATAAACTATTAAATATTATTTTACTATTAATAATAACTATATTTAAATAAATATAAATAACCTTTAAAAATAAATAATTATTTTAAGTAGGATTACTTATAATATATAAATATTAAAGGATAAGGTAGGAGGACTAAGGATATAAATAGATAAGCTTATTACTAAAATAACTAATATTATAAAGAAGTAGAATAAAATACTTATTAACTTAAAGGATAATATTTTTTATAAAATAATTAATCTTATAAAAATAGAGAGAAATAAAGTTTTATTTAAAGTTACTAATACTTTAAAGAAATAAAAGGGTAAGTTTTTTATTAAAATTTAAATAATAATATATACTACTCTTAAAGAATACTAAGATACTTAAGAAAAGATTTAAAAGAAGTTATTACTTTCTAAATAAGTTAAATTCCTTAAATAATATATTATACTAGCCTTATAATAGTAGTTATAAAAATTTTATAAGTTTATATTCTTTTATATAATATAGCTTTATATTTAAATCCTTAGTAGCCCTAAGGATAGGCTAAATAAAGATAAAGAAGATATAAATATTTTTAAAGAAGTAAGAGTAATATACCTTAGGCTAAATATTAGTTATATAATCTCTACCCTTAATTATATATATATAAAGGTATATAGCTACTTATTTCTTTATAAGTTACTATTAGTAAAGGGTAGGGGCTTAGGGGTGGCTATAGGTCCCTATAGGGGTCCCTATAGGTTCCCTTATTAATAAGGCTACTATATACCTACACCTTCTACCTAAGTACCTAAGGACTAACCTTCCTTCCTCCTTTTCTTCCTTAAGTAAACCTACTTATAAAATTCACATATTTTAGTATAAACTTTAAGCCTTTATATTATAAAGCTTAAGTAATATCTTACTATTATAATATAAGTAATATATTATTATTACTCTTTAATTCTATAATAAATCTAATAAGCTTAAGTATTCTTAGTATAAAATATAAGTATTTATTATAATTATAAATCTTACTATTACTTTCTTTATTACTACTATATAATATTAATATTTTTACCTATCTTAGCTTTAATTATATTATTTATTTAGCCTTTCACCTTTAGTTTCTTAAGTTTTAACTTATTAATAGTCTACTATTATTAAGATTAACCCTATTTAGCCCTCCTTACTAGTAAATCTTTTATAGGTAAACTATTTATAACTAAATTAATATTAGAATTAAGTAATATTAAGATATTACTTAGGCTTCATAGTATAAAGGCTTGAAGTTTATACTAAAATATGTGGATTTTATGAGTAGGTCTACCTAAGGAAGAAAAGGAGGAAGAAAGGAAGGGCCCTAGGCCCTTAGGTAGAAGGTATAGGTATATAGCAGCCTTATTAATAAGGGAACCTATAGGGACCCCTATAGGGACCCACAGCCACCCCTTAGCCCCTACCCTTCACTAATATATAAGATATTTTTTAGCCTAGAGACTTAGATTTTTCTATTAAAACTTAACTTAGTACTTAATTAATAGCTTTACTTATAATATTATTTAATCTCCTCTTTATATTATAATAAATAATCTAGCTTATCTTAATAATAAACTAGTTATATAAGGTATTAAAGCTCTCTTAACCTTATTAATAGTCTTTATTAAACTAGTTATTATTTAACTTAATTTTATTAAACTTATTATTATTAGACTTATTTTAATCCTACTTATCTTCTTAGTTAAATTCCTCCTTTTACTTAAATTTATTTAAGCTACTAATAATACCTTTAATATTATTTCTATTATTTACTAATTACTTAATAAGAGTTAAGTCTTATTAAACCTCCTTATTTAATTATTATTTTAGTTTACTTATATATATTATAATTAATATATAGGTTTTATAATAAAGGATAAAGTAGTTTAAGTAAAAGTTAATATTAAGATATATTTAATATTTATATTATATATTAAGAAGCTTTTAATTATAAAACTAATATTAATAAAGGTTAGGCTATAATTTTATCTAAATATTATTATCTTAAATATCTTTATTTTAGATATTATTAGTTTAGTTATTATTAGTTTAAGGCTTATTAGTTAAAACCTTATTAGTTTAGTTATATATATTTATTTCCTTTATAGCCTTATCTAATATATTATTAACTTTATATTAAAAAGAGTATTTAGGTTTAAAATATATAAATAGTATATTTATAATATATCTTAAATATAAGTAGGTCTTATATTTATTATAGAAGTAATTATAATATTATTATAAGTTAATATTATAGAAGTTATAAATTTAATAATAATTTAGCTTATCCCTATCTACTATTTATTTTAAACTCCTTTTTAAGCTCTTATATCCTTTTCTCCACTTTCTTATTTACTCCTAATAGGCTCTAGTATAAAGGGCGGAAGTGGCGGATAATAGTAGTAATAATAGTGGTGGTAATAATAATGAGGGTAAGGAATCTAATAGTAAGGATAGTAGGGTAAGTAATAGTAAGTATATTAATAATTTAATAACTAAGGGGTATATTACTTTACTAATAGTACTAGACTCTAGTATAAGAGGCCTAGTACTAACCCCTAATATACTAATTATAAAATTATATAGCGTTATAACTAAAATAAATAGGTTTAAAGTAGTTACTATTACTTAGATATTAGTCTTAAATAAAGGAGGCTATAGGTTAGAACTATCTAGTTTATAATAGGCCTTACACTTATATTAGTGCTATTATATCTAAGTATATAATATAGGATTATAACTATATTTAGTTATAAACTTTAATTAAGATATAGTAATAGAGCTAATAAGGTTAAATTAGATAATATTAGGTTTATATCTAGCTAAGTTATAAAAATAAAGCTATGGTGAATAGTGGGTATTAAAGGGAAAAATTGGTAGATAATACCTATAAAGAGGAAGGAGGTATAAATACTATAGTATAAGTGGGCCGCTTATAACCTCAGCTTAAAATTTAAGATTCTCTCCTTAGGAATTCCTCCACCTTATACTTAACCTTAAGTTTATATTATTATTATTATTATATTTATAATTATAATTAATAATATTAGATTTATAATTATATTTAAAGCTATTAAGAAGTATTATTTTAACTTATTATTATTAGTAAATATAATTAAGATTTATATAATAAAATATATTTTATTCTTTTATAATAAGTAGTAGCCTATACTAAGGTTCCTTTATTTAAAAAATATTATATTAGTATATATTAATAATAAGATATATAAATATATAATTAATATAGTTTAAAGAGTTTAATCCTAATATTATAGCCCCTAATATAAAGTAAGCTAATTTAAAATATATTTAAGCCTCTTAAAAAGATACTTATAAAATTTAAAAATAATACTTAAATTATAAGAATATATAATATAATATATTAAGACTTAGCTAATAAGTTTATATATAAGGTTATTATAATAAGAAGAATTAATAATTTAAAGGTTAATTAACTAATATAAATAAATATATAATTTTATTTCTTTATAAACTTTTTATAATAATAAAGACTTATAAGTATTAAATTTTAATTATATTATAATTTAAAATTATAATCTTTTAACTAAAATATCTTTATATAATATTATAAGAATTTATTTTACTTTTTTATATAAATTTAAAAGGAAATAATTAATATTTAATTTTTAAATTTTAAATTATAAAGAAAAAATAATATATAACTTAAATAAAAAAGTATTTAAATTAATTTATTTATTAAATATTTCTTTATTTAATAATATTAGTATAATATTACTTTTAAGTTCTTATTATATAATAAAATTATTATATAAGGTATTATATTTTTAATTTATATATATCTTAAAGATATATAATTTCTTTATATAATAATAAATATTTAAAAACCTAATATTTAAAAAAACTAATATTAATAATAATATAAAAGTTTAAGTATATAATTATAACCTTATATTATATAAATAAAGCTAAGAAGTATTACTCCTAATAATATTATAAATTAAACTTACTTAATAATATATAACTTAAGGGCTAATTTATTATAATAAGATAATAAAATAGTTATATAATAAAACTAAAAATAGTTTTAAGATAATTTTTATATAAGCTTATAATCTTATAAAAGAAATTTAAGTTAAAAACTTTATTTATTATAATTAATATATTTTAACCTCTAAGGTAAATTAATATTATATAAATTTTTAAAAAAAATATAATTTTAAAGTTATATAATTTTAAAAATACTTATTAAGTAAGCTTATAAAATTATTATATTCTAAATTTATATTAATTATTAATTAAAAATAAAAGTTAAAATAAACTATTTTAAGAATAATTATATAAAAGATATTTATAAAAATATTATAAATATTTTAAAAAAAATAATAAAGAAAATTTACTAAAAAGTAAAAAAAATTATAATAACTTTATATTATTTTATATTTATACTTTTATTATTAAAGATAAGAATTTCCTTAAAAGAATTATAAGATAATTTAAAAAGAAAGGAAGAGGTAGAAAGTTAAAGGTGCTTATAGGAAAGTAATATAAGTAGAAGTATAGAGAACTTAAAGAGTTTGTGTGTGGGCTGTGGGCTATTAGGGAAGAGTTTAACGGCTAAGTAGAAAGTAGATAGACAGATAGTTGAGAAGAAAATATAGTGTGGCTAAAGCTAAACTATTATATAAATTAATATATTAGGTGATAGTGGCCCTAATAGACCCTGCTCGGCTAAAGCTGCAGCTGAAGCTAGTTAGGGGCCAGAAAGACCGTCACAGACGCCTCGGACGCCACTTCATTTAATATGTCACAGCCCTTTCAGCTACGCACAGACAGTCCTCCATGTCGTCTGGCTCTGTACTTCCCGTCAGGGGGACTTAAAGACCGGCCTAGCTCCCAACTAACATGAACTACCCGGGATCTGCCATTCGAAGACTGCCTTCTTCATTGCTCCGACGATGCCGACCATCACGCATTGTACGAAG
The DNA here is from genome assembly GCA_023522825.1 of Diaporthe ampelina. Classification (NCBI taxonomy): domain Eukaryota; kingdom Fungi; phylum Ascomycota; class Sordariomycetes; order Diaporthales; family Diaporthaceae; genus Diaporthe; species Diaporthe ampelina. Next base: position 755,640 of record JAMFTM010000010.1, on the reverse strand, counting down.
CAACACTCAGCACACAAATAGGGATCATCTAGCTGACAATAACCTACAGATGAGAGACTTCGTGAGCTGGATGACTTCGTCGCCATCCCGCTATACATTGCATTCCAAGTATGGACGATCGCTATATCCGCGACAGCTGGCCCAGTGGCCGTCGCCGTTGGCGTGCACATGACCGGCTTTCAAGCACCGAGTCGGGCCATATCTGTCGCCTATGGCGCAGCGGCAATCGCCCTGATAAACATATCACTGCTTGGAACAATCTCGAAGACGGTCTCCTTGACAGGCTGGATCCCGGTCCCTAAGCGAAAACAAAGGCGCATGGTGTCGACCCGCATAACGCAGAGGGGCTTGACGACCAAGGTACTTGAGACTGAATACGCGCAGCCGAGCAAACATCTACTTACATTTACACTAAGACGTTACACTGGGAAGTCGATGGACTGAACTGCTTCGGCGGGGGCATTGTCGGAGCTATGCTCTCGAGCTTAACAGCATTGGTTTTGGTCCTGCTGCTTTTTGCGTGCTACTCTGGGGTTATTATGGCGTTTGTAGTTGGCCATACGGCTCTGTTAATGAAGTTGCTCACGGGAGATGGTACGTCCGCTTGACACTGTCTGGCAGTAGCCGAAGCGAGCTCCTAGTTGACTAACTGCCCACTCTCTCAGTGCCTAGCTGGACGCTTGTGGCATCCTTGCCAGCCTGCCTCTGCTTTCTCTTACTAGCGACCACTTCAGGTAAACACGGCAGCTCCCTCTGTTTCTCAGATGTTCCAGTTTGCGGGAGCTAAAATGTTACAGGTACACGAGCTCCATACCAAGTCGTTGCCGGCACCCTCAGTGGCGTGGTATATTCAAAGTTGGCTGAAGTTTATAGTAGGGGCACACTCACCAACGTCTTAGCCGGCCTGCGTGATTCAAGGACGTCTCACTTACCAACACATTTTGCATTTATAGGCCATCCCCTCTGTGATCTTCGGGTCGGAGCTGCTGCCGGTGCCGCTGCCGGAACCATGATGTGGGCCGGAAAGTTGCCCATCCATCTCCTCAACGGGACCTTTTGGGAGTACTACCAGTCTGAGCCTCGGGATATGTACATCTCCGACGAGAACCGCTGGGCACGGCGGCTCTTTCCACCATTGGTAGACGTTGCCATGCATAGTAGCATAATCGAACTGCGTGAGGCGGAAAAGCAGGCCGAGCGAGCGTGGGCAACAGAAGCGGAGGAGCTCGATATGCATCCCGGATGGCACAGGGTCTTTTGGTCGCGACCCATGGGGATAGACAAGGTATCGCATTACGTTCTCATCGTCAACAACCACAAGTACGAGCTCCGCGACGTTTCGGCAGCGCACGACAGATCCCAGATCCAGTACCGTACGGCAGCCGTTGCATTTAATATACCAGACCGCCATACCGCCTTCCTGTCAGAGCTGAACAACCCAACCCGTGGTGGCGGAGTCTACGATCTGATCCTTATCGGTTGGACCAACCTGACGCACGAGCACATTGACACAATATGCAGGCAAGTCGACAGGAAGTGGAAGTACAGTTTCGGGTTTGGCAGCGGTAACTCGGGAAACTGCCAGCACTTTGTGCGCAAGGTTGCCGACGAGATCGTATCGAAAGGATATCGTGCTTCCAATTGGGACTGGTTCAGACACGACAGGATGGGAGCCATCCAGCTCGCCCAGGACGCCTGGAATCGATACGCAAAGTTGCTCGATAAAGAGAGAGCGGACCGGCAAGGCCTACATGAGATGCATACCTTTATGGGCTGATTTGCAGCATCGTACAACTCCCATCTAGATCCTAGCGCATTGCATAGCGATGTCAATTAATTCTAACCTACACTCCGCTGCAGAGATGCGAGCGGCAGTCGAGTTGGGTACGGCAGGGGAATCACTAGGACATTGAATTTGTCCAAGAAGAAGAGAATCATCTCGTCTTTGATGCAGGTCTTCTCGAGGAGGCGATCGAGCAATGCATTCAGCATTGGAGGTGTGATGCTTCGAGGCCGTCCGCCACCATTCGATGCTGCCTTCCTTGCTCCGAAGCATTGGAGATTACTAGTAGACCGGATCCGTTGAATGCCACGCACACTGCAACCTAAAACATCAACCATTCGACAATCAGTTAGCGACCTACTTAGAATCATGTCTCGGATGAGATTATGGACGCCGAAGCACCAGCTTCCCGATTCGCTGTAGACCGAGCGTGGTTCTCGCGGGCGATTGCGGACGATGGACGCGCAACGATCTGCAGAATGTGGCGGCAGCTGAGCCAGGGTCGCGACGGCCGCTGTCTGGGAAAAACGAAGTGATGTCCCCCCCTGGCTAAATTACACCTACGCACTGACCACCTAAATTTCTTAAATTCTTCTTAAAAATAGTCTCTTCTTCATAACTCCCTTAATTCTTTACTTAAAATTATATAAAAAATATTTTTAGAGTCCTTATTAGAATTTCTAAAAGATAAGATTTTTTTAATATTTATTTATTAAAGTTTATAAATTTATTAGTAAAATTTAGAACTTTTAATATTAAATATTTAAAAAATCTAGCTATATAGAAGAATTAATAAGGACTCTAAAGGTATTTTTTATATAATTTTAAGTAAAGAATTAAGGGAGTTATGAAGAAGAAAGGACTTTGAGAAAGATGAAAAAAACTTATGTGGTCCGTGTGTAGGTGCGAATTTAGCCCAGGGGGGGGCATCACTTCGTTTTTCCCAGACAGCGAAGATTGCTGTTGGCGTTCGTTCTTCCCGCCTTCAAACGCGCCACACCGTGTGCCTAACCAGTTGTCGATCCCTGCACAGCGACAATTCTGATCTTCTGGATTCGACGACGATCTGGCAGGCCTGCCGCGCCACGGCCGCTGCCACGACCTTCTTCTGCCCGATTGCCATTGGCCCCTTCGGCGAGGAATTCGTCGACGGTGCACTGGGCGCAAAAACAACTACAGTTGAGACTGTGTCCTCATCCTCTGCGCGATCGTACTTGTACGCCCGGTACGCCAACGCGTAAATCACTCAGTCTAGTAAGGTTCCCGTAAGTAGAATACCTGAAGAACAATACAAGCGGTCATGCCCAGAGGAGACGCATCGGCGCTGTGGTCGTCGAGCTCGCCGGCCACGATATAGAGGTTGGAGGTCGTAAGACAACGCGATGAATATCAGGCGACCTGCTATCCGCCCATGTAGCTCCATTTTGACAGCGTTCTTTATCTAAGCCTATGCCGGAACTGAGTCTCTAACCGGCCTCATCTTCCTTGAATTGAATTTGCCGTGCAGAAGCCACGGCAAGTCCTTCGCGAGATTGAACAGCGCCGCTAGCACCACCAGCCCAAGGACACAGATCGGGCCGAGAATAGCAAAGACGGAAAACCCGTACGAAGCGGCCATGAAGTTTGGACTCCCTTTAAGTTGGTCGGTGGCCAAACCGACCTGCATCGCTGTCAGCACCAAGGCTATGAAGACGGTCGTGGTAGCCAGCCACGTGAGATTGCCGCGGAACAGGCTCCCGTAGCTGCGCCAATCGCGGATGTACGGGGCAAACGGGGGCAGCCGCGTGAAGCGATGGATGGTGTTGAGTCGGGACAAGCGAAGTTCGGCACGCCAGAAGCGCGGGTGGATCAATGCGTCATTATGGCTCGCGAGAATCTCCCGAGCCATGGTCTTCCAAGCCGTCCATAGGATTGTCGCATCGTCGGCGAGGAGCGGCGACAGAGGCTTCTCCTCGATGGGGCGCGGCAACAGACGCTTCTCGTTGGCAATGTGAAAGTCGCTCTCGTAGCATATGAGACAGGCATACGAGTAGAGGAAGCCCAAGGCCACTCTCCGCGGCTTCTCCTTGCATGTCGGCCGCTGATTCTTGGCCATCTGCTTGCTGCTGGCGCCACTGGCACCAGCATTCCCAGTAGCAGGGGTCTGGCAATCGCAGTCCGCTTGGCAGCTCAGGTGCTCTCTCCAGAAGTTAGGATCAAGCAGAAAGCGCGGAAGCGGCTTCACGTAGATCTTTCCGCTGTCCCCCCAGAGGAGATGAAGATCCATCCGCTCACAGACCACAATCTCCCGTCCGATGGCAAGCTGGGAGAGCAGCGGGTTGGCCGGGCGTTTGGCGCCCGCGAACCATAAACTTCCCAGCATCGAGTCCATTTCTCCGAGACACATTTCTTCTTGGAGGAATTCTTGTACGTCTTCAACAGGAGCCATGGTGTGGCGACGGGTCACTGGATCCAGCTTTCGATGGGCAGCTGGCAGCCCATCATCGCTACCACCGGCCTCAGGCCGGAGCACGGCGGTTTGGAACTGGTTATGATAGTGTCAGGTCGGATATAGGTGGAAGCTCGCCGGGAGTGACCTACTGGCACGGGATGGTGATTCATGATGGGCAGGTGTTCCCAATATGCGGCTCAATGGTTCGAAGCCTGTGTTGACCGAAGTAGCCGCCGAAGCGGGTTGAAGATGCTGTTCAGCCCCCCCAAGCCCAGTTCCTGTTCGATGCAGGCTGTGGCGTGGCGGGCCGCGCCAGGCTCGTAGTTGGATTCGAGGCCGTGGGGAGCCGGGCGGAGCGAGGGAGTGGGAACCGACGCGGTCGGCGCTGTCGTTGAGTTCGCGTTCGAGGGTTTGGGCGGAGAGCGGCCGCTTGTGTGCGAGGGCAGTTAGCCGCTCAGATCTATCACGACGGGCATACGAAGGGGTACATGCCTACGCAGCCTCCGTTTCTCTCTGGTTCGGAAGTCCAACGTGCCGTCGTCTCCTACCGGCAAGGCATCGCAACGTGAACCCACGCGCTCGTTGCCTTTGGGCAAAATGGTCTCCAAGCCCATCGATTAATTGGCTGCAATTTCGTCGCGCTGTGAAGCGCTCCGCCAACCAAACGGACGCGCCAAACACCAAGCCACCACGCATCGGACGCCGAAACGGAACTGTGATTGGGCGTGGATGGAGTCGTGGCGTTGCCAGTCCCGACATGTTCGGCGGACAACTGCCGCCTAGCCAGGCGGCATCGCTCGAGCCAAACCCAATCGTGCTCTCTAATGTTGATGTCCAAAGTCCTCGGCCATACCGTTTGGCGTTCAGCACTAATCACCCTTAAGACAGGTCCTTCAAACCCCAGCAGAACGCTCAAAGGCTACTAGTATATTTACTTGCTTCTTAGCCTCGTCTGTGCGGCACAAGGCTGAGGCCACGTGCCCATAGGCGCATTGTATTGTCCTTTTACTGCAATTGGCATTGTTTCTTTCTGAGCGCTGGGTCATGAGCGCTCACCACTGTATCAAGGCACCACATACATTATATATGTATGGGGGATTGGAAACGCAACCGCCGCAAAGGTAGACTAATACCGACGAAATCACAGGACCTGTTGTTATCAGCCATTACTGCGAAACGGAGCTGTCCATGGACTTGTTTCCCCATATTTGTCAGTAACGTGAGCCTTCTCACAAGTACAAATAGGCGAGTTTTAGAATTGCTAGCCATATCTACGTCTCTGTTACTACCGGAGTCCCAAATAAGCTCGAACAACTTTGATAAGTTTAGCTGCCTATCCACCGGTGTTATACCAGTCGCACTTCCTAGCCATTTGATAATAAGGGGTTAGATCTGGTACATCAGTTTCAATTCCGCCTTCTTTACTTATAAACGCAAGTACAACTCTGCCGGCAATATGCCACCTACGTAGGCGGAGCAGGACGTTATTTGATCCACCTTCGATAACGACTATAGACTGCGGAATTATACCGCTACCGTGATCCCAATCCGATCCGTGAACTTGTTATTAAACATACCGTTGACATTCAACTGCCGATAAACCTTCGACCACCTGTCCATGTTCTCACCATACCAGTTCCGCACGTCCTGCGCAGTGATGGTGTCGAGGTCGAGGCCCCAATGCACCCGTATAGACGGATCGGAGGACATGGCGCTCTTCAGCTCCTGCAGTAGCTCGACACCCTTGTCAATGCCCACGATGTTGGTCAACTCCGCCGTCGCAGTCAGCCGACCAGCGGACGGCGCGAGCAGTGCGTCTGAGGCCGCGATGAACCGGATGCTGATTGGTCCGGCGACATATAGGTTCTTCTGGTCGGCGATAGTCATAAACGTATCTATAAGCCGGTCTATGGTAGCGACCATTTTATGCGCGTCAAAATGAAGCTTAAGCACGTATACTTATAGTTGTAGCTCTATATTTAGTACCTTGAAAACATTATAACTAGTGTTAATATATAGTATATCCTTAGTTTAAAGTATGTTAATTACTATATTAATAGCCTTAGGTATAAGCTTTAGGAATATATTAAGGATATTATTTAATACTAAGTTTAAGAGTAAGATTCCTATACTCTCTAAGATATAACTCTAAATATTATTTTATATATTATACTTTAATATATTATTTATATTCTTAACTTTAGTCTTAATATAAGGGTATTTATTATTATTTTTATTATTTAAGTATAAACTAACCTCTAATATATATTAGTCTTATATTACTAAGGGCTTAGATAGTAGGTTAAACTTTTTAGATATAAATTAATCTTTAATACTTTCTTATATTATAGTTATATAGTTCTTAGAGATATAGAATATAATTATTACCTTAATTATATATAAATATATAATTCTTATATAACCTATTAAGATTTATATAAAGTAAAATTAGTTATTATCTTAGACTAAGGTTATTAGTATAAATAAGGCTTTTAGTAGATTTTTAAGAAATTTTAATATATTTATAATAATACTATTAATTAGCTTAATTTATAAAATAGTTTTATTCTTAATAACTATTATAATAAAATAAAGTATATTAACTATTAGGCCCTATTATATATTTAATTTATATATACTTATATTTATTATTTTTAAAATAATTTAACTATTATAAATATTTATATATATTAGTATAAGTCCTTAATTATTAAGTTATTAATTAAGATTCTTAATTAAAATATTAAACTAAATATAAATTAGAGAACTATTATTACTACTATAATTTAAGTTAAGTATATATACTTATAGTTATAATTTTATATTTAGTATTTTAAAAATATTATAATTAATATTAATATATAATATATTCTTAGTTTAAAGTATATTAATTATTATATTAATAGCCTTAAGTATAAGTTTTAAGAATATATTAAGGATATTATTTAGTATTAAGTTTAAAAGTAAAATCTCTATATTCTTTAAAATATAATTCTAAATATTATTTTAGAGATTAGAGATTCATATTGGAAAAAACAGAGAATATACCGGTTACTAAAATAAGTATATAATTTAATTACTAGCCTAATTCAAATAGATAATATATAAATTATATATATTAAATATCCTCTAAATTTCTACTATTTAATTATATAGTATTAAATCTTATAATAATTATTATAAAATTAATATTCACTAAATAGTAGTAAATTTTAATTTTTTTTAAAAAAGGGTTATATTATAACTTCTCCTTTAATTTAAAATTAGATTTTTTTCTAAGTATAAAAATTAATACTATAATATATTATAAGAAATAAGGTATTTAATTATATTTTTTTTATTTATATAACTTTACTAGAAACTAAATTATAACCTTATAAAGTAAATATTATTTATTAATTAAAAACCTAAATAAAAATATTAGTATAATTTTTAATAACTTTAATTTTTATATAGTTAAATATTTAAAGAATAGAATTAATATAGAAGAATATTATATATAGGTATATATTAGTATATAGCTTTAAGAAATTTAAAAAGGTGTATTTGCCGGTGTATTCTCCGTTTTTTCCGGTACAAATCTCCGATCTCTTATTTTATATATTATACTTTAATATATTACTTATATTTTTAACTTTAATCTTAATATAAAAATACTTATTATTATTTTTATTATTTAAATATAAATTAACCTTTAATATATATTAATTCTATATTATTAAGGGTTTAAATAGTAGGTTAAACTTCTTAAATATAAATTAATTCTTAATATCTTCCTATATTATAATTATATAGTTCTTAGAGATATAAAATATAGTTATTACTTTAATTATATATAAATATATAACTCCTATATAGCTTATTAAGACTTATATAAAGTAAAATTAGTTATTATCTTAGACTAGAGTTATTAATATAAATAGGGCTTTTAGTAGATTTTTAAGGACTTTTAGTATATTTATAATAGTATTATTAGTTAGCTTAATTTATAGAATAGTTCTATTCTTAGTAATTATTATAATAGAATAAAGTATACTAGCTATTAGGCCCTATTATATACTTAACCTATATATACCTATATTTATTACTCCTAAGATAGTTTAGCCGTTATAGGCACCCATGTGTGTTAGCACAAGCCCTCGGTCATTAAGTTGTTGATTGAGGTCCTTGATTAGAATACCAGACTGGACACGGATCAGGGAGCCATTACTGCCACCATGGTTCAATATTGTCGTATTAACGTCCATTAAGGCTGTCATCTTGTGGGGGTCGAGGAGGACAGCCCCATCGGTCCTCGTGATATCTGACGTGGAGTGGCCAGAGCCAACGGCCCGGAGGAGTTGCCTCCTGGCGCCGGTGTCTTGAATGATGGCTACAAGCTGTTCAAGCGACGTCGGCTCAGATTTGCTAAGAGGTGTGCATGTTTGTTCGCCAAGCCAATCGGACCATTGATCTGGTGAACTCCTCTCCGCTGTGGATGTGCCGATAAGTTTCGAAATGCCGGAGTTTTCATGGCTCCGCTCGGCCCTTCGTCCCAAGTCGGCATTCATGTGGACTACATTTGCTAACACTGCTGCAGAACCGACATGCACTGAAGACCGACTGTGCAGCGATGCAGTAGCAAGTCTATAGTGATGAGCCAAGGTGCTGAAAGAAGGGCTCGCTGCAAGATCCATGTCGGCAATTCTTCGCCGGTGGTGATGCTAAGAGAAGGTCGTAGTCGAGTAGTCCTGGAACGTCGAGACTGGGTGAATGGATATGTAATGGTTCGTGCGGAACTCGTGCAGGAGAGCGATCAGGCTCGTGAATGTCAGTCAGCATTGTACAAAATACCATGTGGAAAAGAAGAAACACGATGAAGTTCGCAACGACCAGTCGACACCCATCGCCGGAGCCGGGCTACAACCACGAATATATACCGTAGTGTGCACACTGGTAGGCTACCCCGCCGTTACAGCCGACTGTGACACTCGCAAATTTAATCAAATAACAATTCTTTTGCAACTAAGTCTAATCAATGACCTACATTGTTAGCCTAAGTTTATTAACAGTGGCTTCGGCCACACTATATTCTTCCTTCAAACTGTCTATCTTTCTATATGTCTGCTCAGTCACTCATTTCTTCCCCCTATAGCCCGCTCACAAAGTCTTCAACAGCTTTATACATTTCCCTATACTCCTCTTACAAATATACCTTAAAATTTCCCTTTATTATCTTTATTATTACTAACTTAAGAAGACCTTTATTATCTATAATAAGAATATAAATATAGAGGAGATTAAGATTCTTATATTCTTTTTTCTTAAGTTTATAAACTACTTCTAATACCTCTAAGTCTTATAAGAGATTTAAAAGTTAATTATAAAAGTTTTAAGGGTAGGTTATTTTAAATTATATCTTTATTATCTTAACTTCTTTTAAAGTTAGTTATATATTTAAATAGGGGCTATAATTATATAGGCTTACCTAATAAGGGCTTTTTTATATATATACCTATTAATAGTAAAGGAATAGGTTTTTAGCTTAGATTTCCTTTATAATACTATAAGTTTATATAGGGACTATCTTAAAAGACTATTCTTACCTTATTATATAACTACTTTATTATTAATTAGCCCTTAGACTATATATTAATAATTAATATATATTAAAAATAGTTTCTCTTTAGCCTTATTTATATATTATAAGGTTAAAGCTATATACCTACTTATTATATTTAAATACTATTATTAATATTATATGTTTTTTTAAATGCTAGGTCTTAAGTGTTTATGACTGTATAAAGGTGCTATATATAGCTTAGGCTGTATATGGAATAGAAATGGAACCAGTTTATTAATAGTATCGTAAGTTTACTTCTAGAAGAACCGATCTTTTAAACTGCCGAGGCACGTGAAAACTATTGTGCTTAAGCAATGCTCCGTGAAAGGGGTCTCCAAGAAGGTGGAGACAGTGCGTGTATATACGACTGTGACCTAGTATTAAAATGAGCACCCACCCGTAGGGTAAGTACGCGTTCTACTAGACGCCCTAGAAAAGAATAACTCGACGCGTTATATATATAATTAGCTGTCCCTGTAGAATGTGAGCCTCCATAAGCACTCTCGAGGTTCCGTGTCGCCCGCTTTATTTGTACTATATCTAGCGCCCATCACCCAGCGTTCAGCTCGCTCTTTTAGGGCTGCTTCTTTACGCAACAGCCATTGCGAGTCGCCCTCCCTGACTCTACTCTGAACGTCTTCCGTCCAGGTCCAAGGCCAAGCGAAATGAGCGTAGAACCTGGCCAGACCGAGGTCTCCAAGCTCCGATATAGGCCCGAGGATCCGCGTGTAGCCTTTCAGTACTTCTTGCCCGTCCTCCCTGGTCAATTCCTTCCGGTCCGTCTGAGGCCTAGAATCGCATGTATCTGCCATATATAGGCGCAATGTAAGAGCGGACATATTGGCGTTGTGCTTGAGGCGTTGAACACAGTCAATCCAGTCTTCAAGGGCATCATCACCGTCCTGGGGCCAGCTGTCATGCGGGTATGGGGGAAAGACCATCTCCACAAACCGGAGCAGACTTAAGCAAGCGGTCGGCACGATGTCCTTGAGGAATACGGAAATAGCGAATCGGTCTCTGGGGTATCTTCCACCAGCAGGTACAGGCGGGTGTTTCCACGCAAGTACCGGGTCGAAGTCGTGAACCACGAAGCGATTTCCAGAAAAGAAGATGACCCGGGCGTCGTAGTAGAGTTCCTTGCAGATGAGGAACAGCCCGGACGGGGGAGTCCAGCACTGGCAGTTTGACGACGAAGCGCTGTGGGCGACACCACAGAAGCAGCCTATTGACGGCTCTGGAAAGGTGATCCAGCATTTCGAAAACTGGCATCCGTGGTGAACCCATGGTGGGCAAGTCATTCCCATGCCATCCACGTCGCGACAGCCTGTCCTGCTCGCCAAGTATTGGGCTGAGCACCGATTCCATGTGACTTCTCTCCACGGCGTGATCAGGTCTGTGTACTCCAGGATGCGGAAGCGAAGCTCTCGGGGGAGAGCCAGTAGCCGGGAGCCCGAGCTGCTCTCTCGCGATGCTATCAAGGCCGTTTGGTCGTCGGTGGCAGCTGGAATTCCCCTGGCTTTGAGGACAGCATCGTCTGCTATTTCCTGGATTTGAGTACTATGTTGCCTGCAGAGGCGGACATGACAATCTTTGAGGGGTGCCAGCGAAGTGAGAGGTGTCACTGCAAGTTGGGCGATCTCTGGCTGGTGGGGCTGGACGTCGCAGACAAAAGCGAGCTCCAGGTTGGCCAAGCTCACACCGCGAGCTGATAGCAATGCGGCAGTCGACTGCCATTCGGCTAGGGCCGCCTGCGTCGCTTCCGAGTCTTGCAGAGGGCCGTCATGACCGACAGGTGCGTGCCGTCCGCAGGGGTGAAGCAGAGGAATGTGAGGGTCCCTCTGGTGCTTCCGGAGATCGACATAATCACAGCACTGTCCCTTGCACAAAGCCGTCTTTCGCGGGTGACAAGATGCCTCACTGAGGACGATCTTGAGGTGTCTCAAAGATGCGAGGGACGAGTCGGTGAGTGCTCGCAGGGGAGGAAGCCCGGTGTGCTGCGGCATGTACATGGCGTAAGGGCCGGCGGGCGGCATGCGGATAACAAACCAGTTCAGCGAGTAGAGAAGTGCAGATGCCTCGACGTAGATGGCGCGGCAGGAGAGCAGGAGGCCGTGGAAGCCGAGTCTGGAGGAGGAGTCGAAGCCTAAGTCGCCATGGAGATCGAGGACGAGGGGCGTCCGGTCCCATTCGATGGGAGCCAGCCCAGCTCTGAAGTAAATGCGGCGCCGTAGTTGTGGCGGCAGGCGTAATAATGGAGGGGTTGCAAGAGCTGAGTCGATCGGCATGTCCATTGAGGAGGCCGTTCTGACCAACATCGCGGGTCACGCGGAGCTCGATGCACGTTGCACGTTGCTCTTAGTGATATTGGAAGTTGGTCGGGTTGGTTATTGGGGTGAACGGCGGCGGTGTTAAGGGTTGGTTGCCGCCGGCTCCGAGATCTATAGTCAACATGTCTTCGTACTCGGCCGCCCCCATTGGCAGCAGCAGCTCCCGTGCTCCGCCAAGTATTTATGCCCATTCCCCAGCCCCGGCCAGAAACCAGCTCAAAGAGCAAGTCGGACCGTTCGGGCGCATTCCATTTTAAACTTTCGCATCTTATCTTATGAGTGTGATGCATCTTGACAGCTCCAATTCGAAGTCGAGTTCCAAGGATAAAGTCAGTCGGCGAAACCAAGTGAGGTATTGCACAATACACAACTTTAGAGAATTCGAAAAGTATCGGCCTGGTCCGGGTAGCAGGGAAGGGTAAATAAACAATATAGTGTTGAACTAGACTATAGTACTACGGATGGGTCCATAAAAGGCACGGGCGGCAGGCAGGGCGAACCATGTCGGACCGAAACGAAAGTTTCTACCCGCTTGTTCGCATTTCCATGTGCCAGAGCGACAGAATAGAAATCATACCACTGCCCCCAATCCCTCCTGAACTAAGCTGGGCGGCGACTTGAAGACTCATGAAGCCCTCCCGTTCCACTCATTTATCCACATTTAGGCGGAGAAGCCATAGCTGCTAGCGACGTAGTACCGGTCGCTCCCTCTCCACTGGCCATCGTAGGTGGCCATGCTGCCGTCCAAAACACGATCGTACATGCTGCAGAAGAACTGGTCTAGCGTATCCTCGCTGTTGATGAATTGGTACCAGATGTTGAAGAAGTTGCAGGGCCGCTCGTTAGGCTGGCCAGCTGCCCAAGCAGTGTGCTCATTGCATTTTTGTGCGCACGCCGAAGCGTCGAGGGTGGCCTGCTGGTACGACTGGCCCACGTTGTACGAGCCGGCGTCAATAGCGGCGGAGCCAAAATACTGACGGTTGGGGTATCCTGGGGGAGGGAAGATACCCTTCTTGACATAACCATTGGAACCGGCGATGACGACCTGGAATTGCTGGTTGGTGTAGCCTGTGTTGACCAGGTTGTCCAAGGTTACGGGACCACCCCAGAGTACACACTTGATATAGGCCACACCTTCGGGGTTCGGACACTCGCCGCCAGGGGAGACGCTAGGATTGCGCTCAAAAAGTATGTTGAAGCCCTGGCAGGTCTTCCTGTTGGTGCAAGAAGCAGCGCACGCTGCAACATCGTAGGATTGCAGCAGGGTGTATCCAAGGTAGTCGTTTGCGCTGCGTATGTGTCAGCCTATTAGTGGTATGAGATTTGTGATGTTGCTCACTTGTTGGATTTCACCTCATTGCTGAAGATGAGGGCGTAGTCATCCGGTGTGACTGCCCCGTTCGCAGCATCAGCGAAGGAAGCCGCCCGGTGAAGCCCTCGGCAGAGGTCGCATCAAATGCGTAGCCACTCACGCCGGCTGGCTCGGGGCTGCATGAATCTCGCTTCGAGATCCAGGAAACTGCAGGAGCGCCAATTGTGAGTGTAATGAAGCTGGCAATAGCCGATTGAGTGACGATGAAGTGCATTTTGGAATAGGGGAAATTGTCTTGGTGAGGTTGGCAGTCCTGGAGTCTTGAAGTTGATGAGATTGAAAATATGAGCTGGTCATCACTGCTTAAGCGGGAGTTTCTGGATTTTTTATAGACCACAGCCCTGTCTGGAAAGCCACTTGCAATTCGTCTCTCTCCGTGTCTCGGTGGCCAGGCGTGGTCGATATGAGGTCTTCGATCGTGATTTCGGAACGCATTGTCGCCACCGGATGTCTTGCGTGGGCTGGAATCAATGCGGCGTTCAGGTAGTATACCAGCCATGAAGGATCTCAACGAAGAATGATGCTCCAGTCAGATTCGAAATCCAGGGTTCTCTTTTAGCACATCAACGTGGCTGCATCTAGATCTGGACAGGAGGCAGAAGACGAGAATACCTGTGTCAGCTGCCTTGCTCATCACAGACGATGGCGTCCCCCACGCATCGTTCGGAGAGTCCGAGGATCATAAGCGATCTTGCGCCACCTTTGAGGCGTCTTTAATGCGAAAATGCTGTCCTCCTTTACAAGGGATTGTATAAATGTGAGAGGCAAAGTGGCTTCAGCCACCTTGTCAATCAGGAAGGTCAGGATGGCAATGGCGCTTAGATCTGCTAGTGTCAGCTGTAGTTGGTGCATATTCAGGAAAATGTGATGAGATGCTTAAACTAATATAAATGCTTGAGGAGTATAGTTAGCTAGAAAGCTTAGTCACTTGAATCGAATATATCGTATAAACACCAGGTATCACTGGAATATTTGATATAGGTGATTACCTTTGTCCAATGTTTACTTTTTACTGTCAAATTTGACGTGAACCAGCGATGAGCATTGATACATAGCATAGATGGTGGTTGTTAAAAAAGCCCTTGCACTGGACATTCTACGCTCCTTGTTAAATACCATGAGGGTTGTCTAAGACTAATTTGACGGTTTGGAAAATTGCAATCCTCAGGGTATTCTGGCTGTTCATTCTCGCTTCGGAATCTCGGTCAACTCAACCATTTCCCCATCTGGGCCTCTCACATAACAAATTCTCTGCCCTCTAGCTTCCGGGACTGGTGCCTCTTGAGGAACGGTGAATATGTCACTGAAGACATGGAAGCCCTCAGCCTTCACTCTCTCCAAAATCTCGTCCAGGCCCTGGACAATCAAGTTGACATGTACAGCGCCAATATCCCATGGCCTTGCCTGCGGTGTACGAGCCTTTTCTGCCTCCGGCACATCAGCTGGCAGCTCGTACTCAATGAGCTCAAACGTGGAGATATGATTTGGCTGGTCACTGCCTCCCACATGAGGTGTTTGCGGCAACCCTAGCCAAGCCACCTTCATCGTTGCGCCGACCGGGGCTCCAGTGATGGTGTGTGTTGGTTCGGTGGGAGACTGCTGCTCCCAAATGACGGGAACCCCAAGGATGTCCCTCCAAAAGCGGAGGCTGTCGGGCACTAGACAGACTCTGTAGTCAGCGGCTTGTTCGACAGAAACGGAATCACGATGAAGAGAAAGTCCGGGTAGCGTGGAGCTTACTTGAACGAACGGTTACGCCCGTGTGGCCGTAGCCAAGAACTTTGAAATTGGTAGCCATGATCTGAGTTGAGTAAGATGGGCGTAGTGTGTGGAAGTCTGCGACGGATTTTGTCTTGCACGGCAATCGAAGCAGGAGGGAATCCTGCTGTTGAAATGTGAAGTAAACGTCCGAAGATAGAATGAGGGTCTCGCCCTAGGGCTGACTTTTGCGCTCTTGCTCACCGAGTAAGCACAACCAACAGACACAGTCCTGCCCGCACGGTGCGGCTGGCTAGTTGTGACCGGACCTGGGCATTCGAGTTGTGTGTTGGTTGTGATGCACGCCAACACCACCATCGCTACGCTTACCCCTATCCCCTGTTGCGCTCACTCCCTCGGCCCTGTTCAGCGGGTGAGAGCCATACGAGGATACTATAAATTTTCCCCCGCAGATTTCGGAACGACACTTTGAGTCCCTCATGCCAGTACATCTACATGCAAGCGAGGCCTTTGTCGAGCCCGCCCATGTTCAAAGGGGGACCTGGGGACACCAGCACCATACCGTGCACTTAGTACATACTAGAGAGGACCACCATGATTACTTACACCTTTCTTGATACCTTTCTCTTACTAAACTACTTCTCTCCCTTCGAGACTATCACCAGAATATTCATCTTAATCTAATAGTTAAGATAGTATATATAGTTAGGGCTAAATAAAATCTTTAAGAATCTAGGTAGACTTTAAAGGCTTAAAATAATTATTAAGAAAAAGAGGTTATAGGGGTAGAAATAAACTTATTTAAGAGGCTTCTTCCTTTTAAGAGACTTTCTTCTAAATCTTTAGGGGTAGGTTTCCTACTTAGGTATATTAATTAGTTAAGAGAGAATTCCTTCCTTCTCCTCCCTATTAGCTTTATTTTTAAATTTTAAGCTTTTAGCTAGTTTAAATTTAAATCTAAATTTAAATTACTAGTTTTAAATCTCTAGATATAGTTATTTAATTAATTAGGTTAAAGGAGGAAGGTAGAGGACTTAGTATTATTAAACTTAAGGAAGGAAGAAAGGAAGGAAGGGGAAGGGGAAGGGGGAAGTACTCCTCCTCCTCTTTATATAGGAGAAGATACCTCTATAACCCTTTTTTCTTCTATAAGTCCTTTTATAAGTTTATTTCTCCTCTTAAATTTATCTTTTTCCTTTAAGTCTACCCTTATTAGAAGTATACTAAGAAGCTATTTAATTACTTAAAAGTTAAGATATTCTCCTCTCTGAATATATTGTAAGTTGGTCTTGTAGGAAAGAGGTCTTAGGATTAGGTAGGTAGTCCTTGTGACCTTCCCTTTAGCCCACCAATATACGATATGGTAGCTCCAATTCAGCCGTGCCCTCATATAATACCAAGTCTCTCTCCACCTCAAGGGGAAGAATAGCTCTAGCACACCTAACCCTAACATCGACGTTGGAAGCGATGGGGCTAATCCAAACACGAGGATCAATAGCTACATTAGCTATTAAAACGCCGAGAAATGGCAGACATTTTACCTCTAGCGTCACTATTGGCCCGGTTGCATTCGGAAGATAAAACTAGAGCACCGACACAGATGACCCATGTTTAATAAGTGACCTACGCCGCTATGGTCCTTGGAATTTATGCTCAGGAAGAAAGCTGCATTTTCTATCTTCCATCAACTCACCGCAGCAAGCTTCAGCGGCGTCGTAGTTAGGCCCGTGGTTTACTCAAGGTACCGCGCACGATGTGAATCCTGGGAATATTATTAACGCTGCGGGCATCGCTCCATGTGACAGCCAAATATTCCCAGGCATAATGAGACTTTTGCTCTGTGGTAATCCAAACAGTAATGGCTTATTTTGGAATTATGTATACCGCTTTGAATAGAGACCAGGTGACATGTAGTTCTTGCGTTGCTTGAGAGAACTGCGTGCTTATTGAAGAGGCACACGACGATGCGAAATGTTGAATCTTTTGGAGGGCCACTATGCGCCATACAAAACTCAGTGGGAATCAGACGTTGCTTTAACATCGGGACTCATGGATTTAGCTTGGCTTGAGAAATGGGATAGGATTAAATCTGTTATCACGTTCGTCTGGGTTTCTGCAATTTGTTTGTCTTCTACCCCCATGAGTGTACCGCTTTTTTTTTTATTGCTTTCTGCTGGCAGAATTCCGGAGAGATCCTGAAATTGTTCCTTCGAGACAATCTTAACCCAGACGTATCGTCCATTCCTTCCACTCCTCTCTAGCCCGTTTTACAGCTCACGTCCATAATGCAACAACCAAAATCGTACCTGTATGTTCTTGATCGAGTACTCCTATACGACCGTCGTTCTCACTGCTTAGCTCAGCTTTTAGACGATAGAATCGGACGACCGACTATGCCTCTGTTGCTGCTGCTGATATACATCCACCGTTCTTGCGATCCAGACCTTGTTCTGGTAGCCACATGCATCATCTTCCCGATTCATATTGACCGCGAGTCTAGCGTAAGACTGCGGTGGAACACACATATCGGCCTCCGACGACCTCTCATCCGTTCCTAGCATCTCTAAACTGTCCGCGGAGAGTTGTGCCAACTTTGGTCCGCTGGTCTTCCGCGCAAACGGTTTCTCAGCAATGTCAGATCCTTTGCCACGCCTGCGATACCTGCTCCAAGCGCTGAGCACTTTGGAGCGCAGCGATTTGAAGAATGCCCCTTCTGAATTATGCAACCTTATGAAGGCGGCAAGTGCGGGCATGCATCCTACAACAAGTGCTATGTTGTTCTCCAGCATTCTGCATTGTGCTTTTGTCAGCTTTGAAACGAAGTAACAAGCAAGGTGAAGACGGATCCATACATCCAAATGAATAATTGAGCCTCCTGCCACAGCTGGTCACCCGCATAATCTAGAAGTAGTCTGAAGCGCCAGTAGGCACTCACAACGCTTGCTACGATGCCCCTGTCAATGGAATTAGTTTGCGGCACCTGTGTGGCTCGCTGAATATCCTTCTTTCTTGCTATTGGGGCTGCGTATATGAGGGTAGAGCTCTTACATAATTCCAGTAAGAAAGACAGCACTGAGTTGAATCTTCTTACGCCGAGTAATTTGAAGGGTGCGAATCACCAACAGAGGGATGAGAAGCATCCAGATGTTGAGAATTACCTCACAAACACCATGGATAGGTGCATAGTATGTCATCTTCTTGGATCTTCCGCTTGTTCCAGGGTCGGACCAAGTTTCACCAGCACGGGGACCCTGAAAGACGATGACCAAGATCGGATGGGGGATATAGACTAAGCCACTAAAAGCTATTGCCGCCTTGATAAACAGCCTCATGTTGCGCTCAATGGAAAACATTTGGAGAAAGAGCACCATGATCGGAAGCTTCGTCGCAAACTGGGTGATTCCGAGCATGATGTTTGAGGCGAATAGCAACTGAGAGGCCATGAGCATGTTTCACAAACCAGTCTGGGGGAACATAGTTTACCTTGGACAGCCTCTCTTGCATGAACCAACATGCGGGCACATCCCAAATGTGCCGACTGTATGAGTGCACTATGATCTTGTCAAAAAAGACTCATCTAATCAGATCAAACAAATTGGAGCTCTTACTATCCATGATAACACCAGAGTATCCGGTGGAGAAGACGAATCCTACAATTGCTAAGTCTATATAAAACACAAGCGTTAGTCTCATTGTGGCTTGTGTAATGGACCACCACAGGCTGAGCCACATCCTTGATCCCGTCTTCTTATCATGTGGTGTGGATTGTGGGTAAGCAGGTCTGGGCGCAGGGGTGTTCCGTACAATCTGCCATCGCCAACCTCTTCTGGTTCGTCAAGATTCTCCCAACCATGAAAAGCATTGAGAGGGCCGCCAGAACTGAGCCGACTACTAGTGTCTCCATTGAGAGGTCTTCTGGGTCTAACAAATTAGAACTTCGCCCTTCCGGCGGCGTCGCCGCCGGAATAGTGCAATAATCCACAGTAGACATCTAGAGGAATCGGTTCGAACAAATTTCCCTTCTTCGCGAATTTAGGATTAAAAAGCGAAAAGAGAGCAAAAGGAAGAGATCAAAAGGCAGGGGAACGAGCTCCAAAAGTGGGCCACCTCTCTTGCGGTCTACTCAGAACACTACAAGTCTGTGCCGAGGTGAGAACCGGAGAATGAACTTTGTCCGGATTGAATGGTGCGCTGTGCCCCAAAAAAGGCGTTAGAACCGAATGCAACACCATTCTTGGCCTCGCCGTGGATCGTTCCTAGGCTCCAAGGTTGGACGTTGGCGCTTGCGCGCAGGCATAGTTGTGGAGACAGAATTGTCAGGCGGGCCCTCTCCAGCCAACGTCGAGATTGTTCTTCCCAGTCTGGCGCCAATTTGATCCAGCCAACCGCAAGTCGAGTAGAAAAGTTGGTTACAACCCAAGGTCACCTTGAGGTCTACTAAGTGGACATTTTATGCATGTTGGTGCTAAGGTGCGGAGTGGGGTTTCTATTCTTAGACACTCTCCTGTCCTGAGATGTTGGTGCTAACAATGAATGCATGTGTACACAGTACACTAGCATGCTACCGTCCATCGAGCTGTCCCGCTGCCCCACTAGGTCACCAAACCCTCGCATGAAAATCGGTTGAGCGAAAATGCTACCCAGATGTCACCCAACAAGCAATTGGAACTGGTCCATGTCGCCCATGGCATACACCGTGCAAGGTGGATGCGGTCTAGCTGCACCTCTCAACGCTAAGTGTTTCCAGCCATAGGTTGAAATGGAATGCATTTCGTGAAGCAACATGCGGCCCGAAACCCACGCGAATTCACAACGGGACCGATGGAATTCTTCAATTGCATGCTCAAGCATCTTTTAGTTCTCGTAGTCCAAGGCAAGCATTACACCTGTAGTTTCCAATGCCTCTGCACCTCCGCACTCATCTTCGCACCATTTAGACAACGTGTGAATCACTGAATCCCTGATCTTATTATCATAGTAAGCTTTAGTATATTAAAGAAGATGACTTTACCTAACGAGTGTAATTTAAAGCAAATAAAACTAGACTAAAAAGCAAATGAAAAGTAAAGCAAAGCAAACCACGGTAATTCAAACACTATGGATAGTTTATTGAAATACCTCGGGACGACTGTGTCGGCCTGCCGTTACCCAAATGCCCCGATAATTCAGTCTTGCTTCATAGACGGCATTCGTAGCACTGCGAACTTGCCCTCTTGCTTCATTGATATGGTCTTGAATGCCTGCCAACTGGTAGGCATCACGGTAGACCTCCATGAAGGCAAGACGCGCTTCCGCTCCGCTAATCCACGGTTAATTAAACTCGTCTGTTAAGGCCTATGCCATGGACTATTTGTATTCTCTGAGTTCCTCTATTAAGCCGGAACAACAGTAAGCTCCCCAGAAGGGCAAGGCGATGTATCTTTAGGATAAAAACAGTAAATTTTCCCATATCGGATGGGCCGACAACGCGGCGGCCATACGTTTCAGAAGAAGGGATTCAGACTTACTCCACAGAAGCTTGACCCCACTCAATGGCCAACCTAGCACGCTCAACATGCTCCTCAGGACTGGTGTCTCCCCTGGTTGCTTAGTCATGACCTCGCCTCTCCACTCTTATTGCCTTCGTTGCTCATCAGGCTGGGTTCATTGATGCATCTCATCCTCCGCTATCCGACCAGAAACAGCTACGTTCAATTCTATCTCATTTTGCGCAACATGAGTCATTTTCATTGAAAACCTCGGCCACAGCTTCAAGCGTAGTCGTGACCAGCGTGGCTCAGCATTTACACCAGGAGCGGTGGTTCCTTCCATGTCGTCGAGGCAAAACAGCGGAAACGAGGGTGATTCGATCCACAACGTAGCCAACCACGAATGCGATAGCATCTTGGAAAGGCTATCACCTGAGATCCGTCGGCATCTCCTCTCCATTCTGGATCTTGCCCGCATGAAAGCTCTCATTCACGCCTCTCCCGTCTTTCATCAACAGTATCTTCTTGACCGCAGATACCTTCTCTGTGCTAGTTTGGGCACAACGTTAGGAAGCGTTTTTCTCGATGCTCATGCTGTAAGGCAATCCGAGAAATGCACAACACCAGATCAATTTGTTGGTCTTCTGGAGGCATGGAGGAGGCCGTCTCCGACGGCGTCACCTCAGCAGTTCGCTGTTGAGACTACGGAAGAAGACGCTGTCCATATGGTCTCTCGACATCTCCAGACCATCGTGCCTATTGCAGGTCACTTTGCAAGTTGGGCTCTTGATGAGCTTGCCAGGCAGACAGGGGAACATGAGAAAGCAGACAGTGGGATTGAACCGAGATCCCATCCTGCTCTCAGCAAAACAGAGTGGCTTCGATGTTTGAGGGCCACATACCGCTTCCAGCTCCTGTGTAACGTTGCCAGTCGTTCTATACCTGGCTTCAACTACAGCCATACCAGTACCAATGCCGAACTCCTTTTCAACAAGTTGAGCCCTTGGGAAGTTGAGGAGCTGTTCTCTTTTTATCAATTCGCCACAGCCGTGTACGATGAGATTTTCAGCCGTATCGAGCCTGAACTGCGGCCAGACAACCCCCGATTCGCTGACCAAGACCGCCCGCCCACGCCAGAAGGAGCTTTTGAGCTAGACGATGAATGTAAGCTACTGATCCTATCTACTCTTATCTTTGTTTCTGTCCACCTCGCTGACCTTCCCAGGGAATCGGGAAAACTTTCTCGAAGGCACAGTACTGCAAGGAGGCCTCGCCCTACTTTCCACTGTTCTTTTTGATATTGGTCCTGATGACCAGGAGCGGCTGGTCAGCCTAATGCAGCGCAGTATCGTCTTCTCATACATACCCATCAATGCTGTGGAGGGTATACTCGGCGAGAGCAAGCAAATTGCACGGCGTCTTGAGCGGTCAGATCCTGAGGATCGGATGACCGTGGATCGCGCCCCGTTCTCCTTCACTCGAGATAACCCGGAAGAGCCGCCGCTAGCCTGGACTCTCATCTGGGCTGGTACTTATAGCAATCTGTACGGCTGGTACATGCCTGACGAGATGCGAAGGTGGGCGTACGTGTTCTGGGATGCGGAGAGGATGGGCAGATGTGGCGGGAGGGACCTTGTGGGAAGACAGTGGGGAGAATACTGGGCCGGTAAGGATCCTAGGGATAACTTGTGGTGAGGCGGGGAGACAAATGGCACATGCTTCATGTCAACGATTCGGATGTCCTAATGTTAACTCCAGTTAGAGTCTACAGCCCTCGTAGGCAGAATATGATTACAAGTATCGACTATAACAAAACTAGCAGTATCCTTCTGGAAATGTGTAGGCACACTCTGCCTAGCCGTGTAGCAGAGATCGTCGACGGTCTAAGATGTCGATATGGACGGTGAGAGACTGTGACTGTGACCGCCTTCAGCAAAGAATTCCGACAGGGCAACCTATTGTTGGGCCAGGGGCTACCGGCGTGTGATGATCAGAGGTGGTTCTCTGTCAAAAGGAAGAATACAAATGGCAGCCCAAACTCGGTTTCATTCTTATTCCGTATACGTCCGAGGATGGAAATGGAAGAGGAAGTGGCCGGCTCGCCGCCAGCCGGCACCAGCTAGTGCTATCGGCTTACTCCAACTCAACCCTTGGGAAGGGCTGAGGCAGCGCCTCAGACAAACAGCGCTTCCTTCCTCCTACACCTCAAATGAATACAATACAATTGCATTCCATTTTGTTAATATGATGCATTCCTTTTGGATCTTAAACACAAATTATTTCATTCTTTAACTACATTATACATAGTTTCGACTTATCAGCATAGTAAACAGTCCTATAGATAAATACGCAGATGATGACATAGGCTACTTCCATGTTCTTTATACTATAAAGTAGAGACTTATCATCATAGCACCATGTCATCAATACTATCATGTAGGTTCAGAGTAATTTTCAATTCGACTACCCAGTAATTGCTGAAGTCTACTTAGCAGTCGGCCATATCTATGACCTCATCCCAGAAGACACGTAAAGCGGAAAGCAGTAATCAGCTTGATCCTTCCGCCCCCACCCCCCGGTATTCTAACGTAGTTCGTCACAACCACAACAGGTATGAACTCAGCACATACTCATCCAACTTTCCAAAACCTGCCTAGCACCACACCTCAGGCAGCTATTGTCCGAATTAAACAGGTGGAAATAAGTCAGCGACGAGCAGAATGCTTTGAACAGTCAGGCAAGCGACCAGACCCTGGCCTCTTTAGTCATCGCGCCCGACAGTGACTGCGGCTCCGAAAGGCGTCGTGAGGCCATCGAGAGTGATAATGTCATACATCACGCGTCTCCTCCCGCCGGGACGTTGTGTACCACCCTCGCCCGCACCCTTGTGGAGATTGTGGTTCCTCCTGCCCATCGCCGCAGCGTTCTTCCTCGAAGTGTGCCTACACCTGTACGACAAACACGTCCCCATCCCGGACCGTGAGCTTGACAGCCCCTTCTCAACGTCATGCCAAGAGCCCGACGTAAGCGCGCCGCGCGAAAATGCCGCGCTAGTGATGCTGGCGCGCAACAGTGAGCTTCAGCAGGCCAAGACCACCGTCCGCAACATTGAACGGGCCTTCAATTCCTGGTATCACTACCCGATCGTCTTTCTGAACGATGAACCATGGGACCTGGAGTTTATACAGCAGCTGAACGAAACGAGCAGTGGCTTGGCCTCATTCGAGGTTATCCCACGTGAACAATGGACCTTCCCAGAGTGGATCAACGCTGACAATGCAAAGAGCGCGTTTGAAGAACAGGAACGGCAGGGTATTCCACATGGCGGAAGTGAGGGCTACCATCACATGTGCCGGTTTTTCTCTGGGTATGTCCCGATTTACGAGGAGCTGCACCGATGCCAAATCCAATGCGCTGGTGTAGTGGTCCGCGCAAAAGCTCATTGACAATGGGACAGGAAGTTCTATCAGCTGGAGGCCTTGAAAAATTATAAGTGGTACTGGAGGCTCGAGCCCAACGTCGACTTTTCTTGCTTCATCACCTACGATCCATTTGTGGAGATGGCCCGAAACAACAAGATCTACGGGTTCGTGATCGCGCTGTGGGAGGTAGGGACAACGTGCCCGTCCTTGTTCCGGACCATGGCCGACTGGATGGAGATGCGTGGTATTAGGCCGAGCAGCCTCTGGAAGACCATGGTCGAAGCCTCATGGATGCCATCTCCCTTCCGACGGTTCATGAGCCTGCTGCCCCACCGTGACAGGTACGGCGATGCGTGGAGCCTTTGCCAGTACTGGAGCAATTTCGAGATTGCCGATATGGATTTCTTCCGCGGCCAGCAATACCAGGAACTGTTTGAGCATTTGGACAGGAAGGAGGGTTTCTACCTCGAGCGGGTAAGATTCATCCGATGCCCAGTCAGGGTGTCTATATGCTGAAAACAAGAGAATCTGACAACATCTCAGTGGGGCGATGCCGCAGTGCATTCGCTCGCCGTGGCGATGCTGCTCGACCCCAACCAGGTCCACCACTTCAGTGATATCGGCTATCAGCATGGTCCCTTCTACAACTGCCCGGCTAACGCCGCCGGAGGTCAGTTGCCCGAGTCGGGCCTCCTGGGAGAGGTCTCGCCATCGGAGAAAAACCCCGAGGCGGAAGGAGGCATCGGCTGCCGGTGCCGCTGTGACCGCCGGCCACACGGGTCGCAGAACTTCTCCAGCTACTGCAGGAGGAGCCTCAATCAGCCCAACACCCGCGACAGGGGCTGGCTCGCACAAGCTCTCTTGGACAGATCCATGCGACCTACAAGGATTATTGCATCTGGGGCTCTTGTGGGATGCGCGGTAATTGCAATTAGGTTCTGGTGGTATAAGTCGTCAAGGCGTATCGCCCTGGGATCGGCCACGACAGTGGGCCTGGCACTCATTCTTCATGGAACATATTGGATGTAACAATTACCTGAGGTGGCACTTGAGGTATGACTCATCTCCTAATATCCGTTGTGGTAGGGCAGACGCCCTGCACACTAGCCAGATGATTAGATTTGGTACTTTTACGGGTGACCTTAGTTGGCCTAAGGATTGGTGTAACCTCCTTCATTGCGATCGCAACTCTTCGATCAAGGCTTACCATTCTCTTAGAGGTTGAGGTCATCACACTAGTCCCTACAAGACGACGCCCCGTTAGTAAGCAACCCCTCAATAAATCCGTCACTATTGTTGTGAAATCTTGAGAGCCTGATTACTGATGTGAAACCTTGAGAGCCTGATCACTGACCTTTTGAGGCCAAAAGCTAATGGTGAGGACATGATTTAAAACCTGTAAAGGGGTGATGTCTTGGACTATAAGGTCATCCAAGGATTTTAGACAGAAACTCAGCATCAATATTATCGCCGAAGCTATTCATAACGCCACAATCACATGCGCCGTGGGTAATAGAAGGGCAAATATCCTCCTAACACGAAGCTTGCTCTAGCGGCCCGGATCGCGTTGCTACCTGCGTTATGTTTGTGAGACTAGAGTTCTAGACGGTTGGTTTGGTGCCGAAGCCTAGGCTGGTATTAGAATCGAACCTTACGATCGCAAGGTAATTGCTCCCACGTCTGACTATTCTGAACCGTTATGCTTTCAAATGATCGTTGATAGTAACAAGGTGAATAGTCAAGATGAGTTCTCCTGCAAGCAAGATTCT
Organism: Diaporthe ampelina; assembly: GCA_023522825.1. NCBI lineage: Eukaryota > Fungi > Ascomycota > Sordariomycetes > Diaporthales > Diaporthaceae > Diaporthe > Diaporthe ampelina. The sequence goes on along the minus strand of JAMFTM010000010.1, from coordinate 729,747 downwards.
GACATCAGAATGGGAGCAACATAAGGACCTTATTATAGAGCTATACCAATCAAACCCCCTGAAAGAGGTCCAAGTAGAGATGCAGAGCCAGCACGGTTTCGAGGCCAGGTAAGACGGTCTCTCGCGTTCCATTTCCTATCTTCATCGTCGTCATTCCGGCCGCTAAATCCTACTCAATCAGCTCTAGGGAATACGAAGTCCAACTGAAGCGCTGGAATATCCGTAAGAATGCAACTCGGAAGGAATGGCAACAATACTTCGCAGCTAATAGAGACCGGCCCATGACCACCTTGTCGATACTAGATGGCACGGGTAGTATTTTGCCGTCCGTCATTCTGAATAAGTCAACTGCAAGCAAGAAGCGAGCCAGCCGATGGGCGTTGGGGAATCGTGTGCACTCAACTACTGCTCAGGCTTCTCGCTCAACACTACTTGGCAACAAGCCACGTCCACTTGCCAGGTTGGTTCCAAATGAACCCCATCGGCCTAAGAACTTCACGGAAGCAAGGATTCCAGATGTGGCCCTAAATATCGCCAGTTCATCCACTGAGTTCCAGACTTCCACATTACGTATCGACCATTCTGTCAGCAGCATTTGGCCCCTTTACGATGTCGAGACCCCTCCGGGTCCTTCGCAGGCACTGTTCCCCGATGCCAATGAGCTCGAACAATTCACGGGCCTCATACCCACTTCTCTATATGCCTACTCGCCAACAGTGGTGCCAGGTTCCATTTCACCGTTTCTGAGGCAGAATTCTCCTGGTCGTGTTGTATTTACCTCTTTGGGAATACCAGCAGAGAACAACATGGTCTTTTTCAGCATATTGAAAGACACAATTTCCAAGACGGTGCTTCCTTCCACCCAATTCGAGCATAATTTGCGATCTAAAGGGGTTGTCATGGACCCGCAATCTACACATGCCATGCTGGGTGGATTCACGACCAAGTTTGTTGCGGGAATTTTATCCTCAAACGATCAATCCATGACACGGCGAACTGAGCACCTGCAGCGCTTCCTGCGGAAGCTGGGATCTCAACTTCCTGGAGACAGCTCAGCCCTTATCACCAATGATCAGGCATTTGAGACGAAGTTCGCCCGCGTGCTGATTTTCTCCACGCTCAATGGGTTCGCCGGTCTCAACGACGTGCCTATGGAGAATATTCTCAGGTTCCTCAACCGTTTCGTCGTCAACAGGCTGCTTCTTGACATCTTAGATCAGTGCCCACAGCATATCTCGAGGACTCTCGCGGATAATATCTTCCGGGCGGCCATTGAGGCTGCAGATACTAAGGTTTCGACACTCTTACTCAGCCGGAACCTCGTCAATGTCAATGAGACCATTTGTCTATTTAATGGGGTGAAGTACACTCCTATTGAACGAGCAGCCGTACTCAGGTGTCCAAAGCTTGTGAAATCGCTTATCGACGCGGGTGCCGATATGAAACAGTCCGCTGGAGCATTGATCAACAACATCGAGAACTGTCTCGGATACAATAAGCAGTCTACCATACCGCCCAAATCATACGAGACCCTCAACACACTCTTCTCTGCCGGCGCCCAAGTGCACCCGAGAATGATGATCCAGGATAGATGGTGTCGAACATTAGAACTTGACTTCCTCATCAGCCAAAACATCGATGCTGAGACCCATCAAGCCTTTTTCCAGGATGAGCTACGTCAGCGACACGGAAGCCTACCCGTGTCACATGTTGTGGAGGAGTTCGATGATTGTCGTGCCGCAAAGTCGATTCAAAAAGTGATCGATCTCTGCCATCACAGCAATTGCAATAATTGTCTCTCCAATGCCAGCCCCAAACTGAGGGAAGTAGTTATTTATGCCGTATCAAGGGGTAAATTCGAGACTTTGAAACTCCTCCTTGATAAAATCGACATGACTGCTGACTTGTCCCGGATCTTTTTATCTGCTATCAAGTCGGGCAGCCGCCCTGTCATCGACTTTATTCTCGGCCTTAACCCCGAGCTCGACCTACTAGCTGTGAGGGAAGCAATGATTTATGAGTACTTGTATATCTTCATAACACTAATATTTGAGGCATTGAGATATGGGAATTCTCAGCTCCTACGAAAACTCGAACATAGTGGCTGCCTGGAGCACGTACAAGATGGTGGTCGCTTCGAGGCTCTGGTACACGCAGCTGCTGAAGCTGGAAATGTGCCCTATATGAGAGACCTCCTTGCTCGTGCAGTTACTTCGAAGGAAGCATATAGGGAATTAGGGTTGGCCTTGTCTCTGGCCATTCATCAAGGTCATTAAGACATTGTGCAAATGCTTCTCGGAGCAGGTGCTACATCCGGAACATCGCATTCTAGACTTTGGCTTGATAATTTTGAAGAGAAAGATACTTCTGTTGTCCAAGCTTTGGATTGAAGGAACCTTGAGATATTGCATACTCTTATTTTTGCCGGGGTCTCTGCCAACCATATAAGGTCCTTCCAATATCAAGCCAATACCTTTGTAATAGTCGACATGGCCTGTGAGTTTCCTGAGCTTCATGCGTTAGGTGATGACGTAGTCATCCTTCTCCGTCAATTCATGAAAGAGAATGTGTTGGAGGCATTTAAGGACTTGCTGTAATGTCTTTACTTGGATAAATCTTCACTCGAGCTTTGTCTTAAAATTGCAATTGAGATGCGGCGTATTGATATGGTTGAATACCTTCTGGACATTGGCGCGAACCCTTTCCACGATGTTGTACTTTAGTATGTGATTTCTAATCAACCAGAAATTTTGCGACTATTATTTCGGAGAGAGAGGTGTCGGCAGGTAGTCCCAAAGTGCATCGGGGCTAAAAGTTTGGAAGCGGTCATAGGCCATGGTATAGGGAATGCCGAGGCTCTAGACGAATTGATCAAGATAGGCGCTATCAATTTTACGAGGTTGGAGGACACAGGTCACAGAAGACCCCAGAACCGTTCACACGAAGACTATTACACGTGTTTTTTCACACCTTTAGGATTGGCTATACAAGGTGTACCCGATACATTCGAATCGAATATAGGGGCTATGCGGAAATTTCTTGACGCTGGCGCCGATCCTAATGGGATCTCAAAGTCTAATGCGAATTGGACCAAAGGTTCCCCTTTGAGGACTGGGCTCATGGTCGCCATCAAAAAAGGGCTGGAGGGGGCCGTCAACATGCTGCTGGATTACGGCGCCGATATAAACGCGCGGCCGCGCATACGCACCACCCACACCGCACTACAATATGCCGCAGAGCTGGGAAATATAGACATGGTGCACCTACTTATCAGCCGCGGCGCGGACGTCAACAGCACAGCGTCCTCGCACGGTGGGGCGACAGCGCTGCAGTTCGCCGCCATGACTGGGAATTGCAACTTAGTGGCTTCGCTGCTGGACCACGGGGCGCAGCTCGGCGCGCTGCCCTCCAGGATTGACGGAATGTGGCCTCTAGAAGGGGCTTCTGCAAATGGGCGGCTCGACATGATCCGCTTTCTATGGGAGTTAAACGTCAGGGCGGTAGCAGGTGGCGAATTTCCTGGCGGGTTCTCGGAACGGCATTGCTTGAGGGCTATGAACTTCGCTCGCGAGAACGGGCACCTTGGATGCAGGGATCTGATTTCAGAATTGACCGGGGTTGCTGTGGAGAGGCTGGAAACAGACGAGTATGGTGCCTCTTGGATAGCATACTAAATAATCCGTGAGATATTCATTTTATTAAGGCCTTACAAAGTATAGCGGAAGTCGGGGTGTCGGTCGCCCTTCCTGCCCTCAGCGATGTCCCTCGCCCGTTTGTCGATACTCATAGCCTGGCGCTTGTGGTTGATTTTATTCAGAGTAATCCACATCGCGGAGTACCCCAACGAAGCTATGGTGATGGCACCCAAAGATACTGCATGACCGATAGTATATCGACCGTCCGAAGCTGTAATGCGGTAGATCTGCCCCGCCATGAGGCCAGCGCTATTCCCAATCGTTTGCTGCAGGCCAATCGCCGTTGCACGCTTGAAGTACCCAGCGTTGCTGTTACTGACCCAGGTGACGTTCAGTCCAACAACACAATAGATACCCGTAGCAGTAACAAATGTGGCGAAGTACTGCACCCCAGTCATATCCATACTGACGCCCAGCATCAGCGCGTAGCCCGTCGCAGTAACGAGAGCCATGGGAACCATGAACACCGCACGTCTGTTGATCTTGTCTGATATGTACGCGACGATGAGATAAACCGCTGAGGCCCAGATGTATACTGGCACAGTGAGCAACTGCGTCTTGATGCTGCTGTATCCAAAACCGCGGATAATAACGGGCAAGAAAGTCCCAAAGCCGAAGGAGCAGGTGTTGGCACAAAATTGGCACCCGGCAGAAAGCCACACTTTGGGATCGCGGAACGCAAGCATCACCTCCGCCTTGTCGAAACTGTCTGATTCGCCCTGGTAGACCCTGCTCTGTTCGGCACGGATCCTCATCAGCGCCTTGTCCTGCTCTGTAAGCCACTTGGCACTCTCGAAGCTATCCGGCAACAAGAAGATGAAGGCGAGTCCGACTGCTAGAGAGATCACACCCTCAATGAGGAATAGCCATCTCCAACCCGCCAGCCCACCCGCGCCGTGGAGGCTGGTCAGGCCGTATGCCAGGAGACCGCCAAATGCGCCCGACAGAGCTGCGGCAACGAAGAGGTAAGACACGCGGCGGGCTTGCTCTTCTCGCTTGTAGTATGTACTAAGGTAGAGCGTCAAGCAGGGGAAGAGGCCGGACTCGAACATTCCGATGAGTAGGCGTGTCGCGAGGAGGCCGGCGTAGTTCGTGACGAAGGCAGAGCCGACCACAGTTGCGGACCAGGCCAAGATGAAGAAGGGGATGAGGCGGGACGGTCGGGCTCTCTTGAGGATGAGGGAGGCCGGGATTTCGAATATGATGTATGTGACTGCAGAAAGTTAATTTTCGACCGTTTTAGGGAGTTGGGGTTGTTAATCTCACCATAGAAGACTGTCACTGCGACGTTAAGCCTGTTGCCAGTCAAGTTTAGATCTTCGTTCATGCCAGCAATCGCTGCATTGCCTGGGTTATGACATATTAGCCAGGGACTTAGAATAGGGGTCATAGAAGAAATCTACCAATATTACTCCGATCCAAGTAAGCAACGAGGAAAGCAACGATCATCATCGGCGCCAGCCAGCGGTCGAGTTTCCTAAGGAGCCTTGCTTCAGCCGCTGGGTCGACCGTTGAGTGCGTGCTCGCATATGCAGAGCTAGGCGAATCGGGATCACCATCCTTTGCGTCTGCCGGTATCTTTTCTACGGACATTATTGTCTGTGGTTGTAAGGTGGTTCAAGGTACTAATGATCGTGTGACCACTCGGACTTTGTCGAAATCCAATCCGATACATCTGTTGTTATATTGATATAATACCGGACATGCCGCACACTGTGAGATCAGTCGGTTCACCCATGTAAGCGCAGCCAAGAGGCTTTTCCCGATGCTTATCAGCTTGACCATCGGTCCTCCCCCCTCGTCCACGTCGGCAAATTAGAGGGCTTATCGTTCTGTCGGCTGCAGATCCACATGCATGCAGCTAAGCGGGGGCCAAGATACAAAAGTCGGGGACACATGCCGATATTCTTATCGTCGCTGGGCCAGCGCAGGGGCTGTCTGCTTGCCTCTTCTCCCCATCCAAGTGCTGGGAGTTTTGGTGATAATAATTGGTGATAATAAAGACCCCTCTCCTTCGGGCTGGCTGCTGCGGCTACGAGAAAGCCGAAATCTCATCGACCGAGTTCCCAACCCAGAGCCCCAGATTTACCGATCTTTCATCCCCGCATCGGTTTACTTGCCCCCCCCCAGCCCAATTGTTCGGCCTTTTTGATCGGCAATAAGGAACAAGGGTCTCAATGGAAGGAACTTTGCCTATGTCAGGGCCCGCGCTGGATCCGATGCGGCCATTAACTCGGAAGAGAAAGCGAGGGAGGCATGCTGTTGCGTGCGAGGCGTGTCATCGCCGAAAGCAGAGGGTGAGTGACAAGAGCGTCGTTTTGATGCTTGGCAAAGCCGAAACCTGCGTCTAGGACGCTGGAACAGCAATCAATGATCCTTTTCTGCCGGAGATATCTGTTGCATCGCAACCCTTGACTTACGAGCTTGAGCCGATGTCTACAGGTTTCGCGTTGACTTCATTGCAGTTGGCTAGCATCTGATGTTCGACTAACACAGCGTCAGTGCAGTGGAGCCCAACCATGTTTCAACTGCGAACGTCGCGGTGTAGGGGCCTCATGCTCATACAGCCATCTGGTCAAGGACACCGAGCAGTCGATATCACGGCCCACGCCGTCTGTTGGTGAATCAACCGCAGTCAACACGGCAACGCCGATTTCGCCAAGTAACATCCCCGGGATCTCGCATCAGGAACGACAACATCCCGAGGGACCCTCCTCATCGGGCAGGACACTACCCTCCAGGTCGTCGAGCAACAGCGGACAGCGACAGACTGGCGAACATAGCCAAGACCAAAATTCCGAGTACCCAGTCGGCAATCTTTTCAGGAGTCGCGATGCCCCTTCGTTCTTCGGCTCGTCCTACTTTGGGCCTCATGACGCTGCGAAGATCATCCAAGCCCCCGCGCCAGAGCTGTCGTCTGGTCTTATACCGAAGGCCCAAGCGAGCTGCACGCATTCGTTCCGGGATGAAGGCGGCCCGTTCTCCCAGATATGGGAGCTCCTCGGGTTATTGCCAAGAAAGAAATCGACAGTAGACAGGCTGACGGACTGCTTCCTTGACGAGCTCAACTGGGCCATCGATGCCGTGCAGCCGGCATCCTTCAAGTCGAAGTACGAGGACTTTTGGTCGAGAAAGTTTGGCTTTGACGACTTCGCCACCATAGACCTCCGTTGGCTAGCCCTGCTCTTTATTGTCATGGCGTACGGCGTGCTCCTGGACTGTCCGAACCCGCAGAACAAGGAGGTGCAGACAGAGGTCCAGGAGACCTCGCAGCGTTTCTACTGGGCTGCTCGGAGAGCCATCGTGATTGCCCCGACCTTCTACGGCGAATCGACAGACCTCGTTCGGGCTGGTGTGCTGGTGACGCGCTACCTCATCTACGCCCGTCGCGTACCCGAGTCATGGCTCACGACGAGCTTCGCCATGCGCATGGCACAGGCCCAGGGCATGCACATTGATGGTGAGAGATGGAGGCTGCCCAGGAAGGAGACAGAGACAAGGAGGAGGCTGTGGAGTAACCTCTACATGCTGGACAAGACCATCGCCCTCGCTCTCGGGCGCCCTTTTGCTATCGTCGACCAGCAGTGCCTGGTGAAACAGGCGTCCAACGTCTGGCTGGACGATCTTGATGATGAGGAGGCGGCGGCTGCACCTGAAGCACCGATGTCCGAACCGACTGCGAGTGTCTTCAGTCGCCTGGCCCATGAGTTGGCCGTGGTGGTGGGTAAGATCCAGGAGCGCTGCTTTGGACTCTTCACCGTATCTTACGAGACGGTTCTGGCCCTTGACAAGGAGATTGAGACCTGGAGGAGCAGGCTCCCGATATACTTTGAGTTCGAAGACCCCGATACTTCAAAAGACGAGCAGCTGCCTTTCTTGCCCTGGCAAAGGCTGCACCTGCACAGCATGTATCACTTTGCCCGGGTCACCTTGCACCGCCCTTTTCTGCTGCGTCAGTCAATTACAAACCGATACAAGCATAGTCACGACGTCTGCATAGCTTCAGCCTGCGCCGACCTCGATATGGGTCTGAAGCTCTTTAGTCAACCTCTCAACGACCGGCTGAAATGGAGTCTTGGACCGCACAACCTCTTCAACAGTGCCTTGGTTCTCGGGATCATTGCAGTCCGAGACCCGCACTCGCGTCGGTCGCAGGCCATTCTTGAAGACCTCTCCGCGTACTGCAGGATGCAACGGAATGATATTTGGGTCAACGAGTTCGCCCTGGCTGAGGTTAAGATCGTCGAGCTGTGCGTCAAGAAGGCGAGACAATCTCAGCCATCTCCTTCAACTCAAATGGCCCCTCTGGCTTTCGTTGACCCGACTGAGCGTTCCGTTCAGCATGTGGGCAGGACCAATGCGGCGCTCACGCAACCACAACCCACGGCCGAGAGCCCCGACTTCGACCCCTTGCTTGCTGGACTCGGACTTCCTTTCGGCACGTCGAACACGCAAATGATGTGGGATGATTCGGGGCTTTTTCTGCCAGAGAATGGAGACTTGTCACAGTGGGAGCATGTTATCAATACTATCATGCATGATCAAATTAATGTTTGACTAACTAATTGCCGAGCCGGTCTTCAGCTTTCCGCAACACAATATACTGTTTTTAAGATCTCATTGATCAGTATGGAATCAGGGACAGGACTTAGAGAATTGGTTACTTTTTTTTTAAAAAAAATTAGGGATTCGCACCGGTGAAAGCAGGGGGTATACCCAAACTAATTATCTTATAAGAAGTCATCCTAGAAGAGGTTATCTTATAGGAGGTTATCCTATAGGGCCTTATCTTTTAAGATATTATCCTATAGGAGGTTGTCCTATATTAGGTAACTCTATAGTAGGTTACCCTATAGTAGATTATTATATAGTAGGTTGCTCTATAGTAGGTTGTCCTATAGGAGGTTGTCCTGTTAGAGGATATCCTATAAGAGGTTGTTTTGTAGGGTGTGGGTGTACTCTCTGTTTCTGTGGGTGTGAATCCCTGATCTCTTTTTTTTTTCTTTTCTTTTCTTTTTTTTTTTAGTGATGGATTTGCAATAAGTAGGTCCAGTGTTGAAAAAAGGCTACATATATCAACTCTTCACGCGCTACATCTCGCAAGACAGTCCCTGGAAGACGCTGTAGGTATGAATCTCTGGCTTTAACTCCTGCCGTTGTAACACCCTGTCGATTGCTAAGAGCCACTATTGCCCGAATGAAAGCCGTTGGCCTTCACTTCAGTGAGTCCATTCGTGCCGTTCATGCCGCCCAATTGTCCTATTCCATTGACCGCTCTCAAGGTAGGCTTCTCATATTCAACCCGATTGACGAGACTGCCCAGCCCGTGGCTCATGACAACGCGAAGGTCATCTCCTGGAGACAGGAAAACGGGCGGCGTCCTACTCACCCCGATGCCGTGAGGTGTTCCCGTCATGATCACGGTGCCGGCCTCGAGAGTTGTCCCTTGAGACAGATATGCCACAATCTCAGCAATGGAGAAGATCATGTCGTCGACCCTGCCCTCCTGCATCACAACACCGTTGAGGGTTGTCTTCAGAGAAATGACCGACGGGTCTGGGATGCTCTTTGTGCTGACCAGGCAGGGACCCATTGGCGCAAAGCCGTCGAAGCCTTTTCCGAAACCCCACTGGGCTCCGGCAAACTGGTGCTTTCTCGCCGTGACGTCGTTGGAACAGGTGTAGCCAAGGACATAGTCCATAGCGTCCTCGACGCTAACGTTCCGCGCTGTACGGCCAATGACCACTGCTAGCTCAGCCTCGTAGTCTGCTTGAGAGTCCGTGGCCTGGTGCGGAATTACTAGTGGCGCATTTGAGGCGTTCAGACAGCTGGCCGGCTTGAAGAAGAGGGTGGGGTGCTGTGGCAGGTCCAGGTTCATCTCTTTGGCATGTTTGCGGTAGTTAAGACCAATGCAACGAATGGTTCCGATTTCTTTACCGGTCAATGGTGGGAGCAGTCTGTGGATGTTGAGGACTTTTGATGTTGGTTCTGCTGAAGTGTCGAGGGCTGAAGTGCCTGTGAACACACGGACTGGCACCGGGATGGATGCTGCCAAGGCTGCCCCAACTGCATGAACATGAGGTTATTGGCATGAGAAATGAAACTTTTGAAGGCAAGGCAACTCACCATCGACCTCGGGGTCTACTGGTTCACCGATGTATTCTCTCCAGTCATGCTCAGCGATGAAGCGCACCAAACGTGACCACTTCTGCAAATTAGTTAGAAGGTCTCATGGTGGTGGTCTGGATGCTTACAGGTGTTATCATATTGGCTGCGATGATGGAAGTTGGATATGGTTGTTCTGGAGGGGGTGACGCGAGTTTCTCAACACCACCCTGGGGCAGAGATGCTCAAACGTTGACGAAGTAGTTCCTCTTGACAGCTTGAATTGCACCGAGTCTGCGAGAAACAGCCAGAGTGGCAATAGTATAATAGGCCGTGGTAGTATGCACGCCCCTCCAGCTATCGTCGCCCGTCGTAGCCATATTCCCGAAGCCTTCGGGAAACTCGATCGGCTTTTTCACGCTGCGCCTTGCAGCCCCACCGACACATGATTTATTATGACTTTACGTTTGAGAAAGAGCGGCATTTTGAAACTGGGAGCACTCGCAGTTTGTCGCTATATAGGGTCAATTCTGACCTGCAGAATTGACGGGTATTTGCCTCGTGAGAGGGAGCTGCTGTGGACGGGCGGCTCGACATCAGATGTGCTACAAATGGAAGTTCACATCATGGTGGGAGCCAGGGCATATTTCCCGACTGCCTGTGCTTACGGTAAGGGCATTGTTTGGGGGTCTGTGGGGTTTTGCCCTGAATGGGCGGGCACTCCAAGTTTGGCTGCAGGTCCTCGATCTCAGGGCCTCCCGGGATTGGTCTACTAAAAGGCTAGAAACTCGATAGTATACTGGACATTGTGTGAGAGGGCCTTACACCCTGCACATGTTCTAACTAACCTCTGACCTTATTTTCGCAAGAAATGTGTGGTTGTACCACAGTAAAAAAATATCAAGAAAAAAGGTAAACTGCACCAAGGGATGCATAATCCGCCGCCAGTGATTGGGCTGGGTGAGAGCAGCAAGAGGCACCAATGCAGGGGGAGGAAATAAAGTTGGGGGGCCAGTGCTGAGTTCCCCACACCTACCGCAACCTCGGTAGGCCCTTAGCTAGGCGACCCCAATTCACACTGGAGTTTTCCAACGCCAGAGCCCCAGTTTCGAATTTCGACCTCATTCCCACATTCTGAACCCAACTGGTTCAGGACTGGGCCACTTGGAGGAACTTGGCACCCAGATCGCCATGGCAGCGTCTCCTGCCTCGCCACTGCGGCGCATCACGAGAGCATCACTGGCTCGGTTTGCCTACGCCGGGAGCGACAAGGGCAGCAGCACCAGCATCACGACTTCGACTACGACGACTGCGACGACGACGACGACGACGAACACGAAGACAAAGACAAAGACAAAGACTGCTACCACAACGGCCCCAGACATCGAGGACATCGAGGACATCATCCCCTCCACCTCTCGAAAGCGCAAACGAGCCACTGTCCTCTCCTCGCAAACCAATGGCCATGTCAAGATCGAAGCCGAAGCCGAAGCTCAAGCCCTCTCGACAGTCCCATCGTCCTCCCCACGGCGCGCCCGCAAGCCCGCACGAAAGGCACAGGACCCGTCCACGGGCACCGAGACGGTGTTGGCACCCTCAGACTGGCAAGAACTCTACGACACGGCCAAGGAGATGAGACTGTCAGGCGCCGCCGCCAACGCAGCCGTCGACACGATGGGCTGCGAGCGCCTGGCCCTGCCCACCGCCAGCCCCCGCGACCAGCGCTTCCACACCCTCGTCGCCCTCATGCTGTCCAGCCAGACCAAGGACACCACCAACGCCGTCGCCATGCGCAAGCTGCAGACCGAGCTGCCACCGCACGAGGACGGCGCCCCGCCCGGCCTGAACCTCGAGAACATGCTCGCCGTCGAGCCCGACACCCTGAACCAGCTCATCTGGGCCGTCGGCTTCCACAACAACAAGACAAAGTACCTGAAACAGGCCGCCGTCATCCTGCGCGACCAGTGGGGCGGCGACATCCCCGACACCATCGAGGGCCTGGTGTCGCTGCCCGGCGTCGGGCCCAAGATGGCCCACCTCTGCCTCTCCTCCGCCTGGGGCCGCACAGAGGGCATCGGCGTCGACGTCCACGTCCACCGCATCACGAACCTGTGGGGCTGGCACAAGACCAAGACCCCCGAGGAGACCCGGCTGGCCCTGCAGGCATGGCTGCCCCGCGACAGGTGGCGCGAGATCAACTGGCTGCTGGTCGGCCTCGGCCAGACCGTGTGTGCCCCGGTCGGGAGGAAGTGTGGCGACTGTAACCTGGGGCTTGATGGGCTCTGCAAGGCCGCCGACCGGGCAAAGGTCAACCAGGGCCGCAAACTACGGGAGGCAAAGGCCGAGGCCGAGGTGGACGGGGGTGATGTGAAGCATGTCCAAGCTATCAAGCTCGAGATAGCTGAAGATGCTGTGGCTGAGATCCCTGAAGCTGCACAGCTGGGCGTGGGAAAGCAGGACACCCAAGAAGAGTCGAAACCGCCCTCGAAACGGCGAGCAAAGCGAGCATGATTACTCGTCACGGTCAGCTTAGCAGTAAACGATGGCATTTCGGATTTGATAGCTGCACTACGAGGGTCCGATCTCACGTCTGAGGCAACTGGGAGATGGCCAGGCCTTCTGTTGATTATCGACTATTTATGACCAAGTGCAGATCGCGTTAACTTCATGGCCTCGCCGGTGCAGCGACCACCTACTCAGCGAATCACCATTATCGATTAGACATTAAACTAGAGCACGGCCTTGCACGCCGTGCTCCCTTGAGGGGGTGGGGGGTTCGTATCGCATCGGTGGACCTCCCATCTCCTCTTCTGCCCTTACACACCCTTGACCACCTGTGTCCTCTCACTCTCCAGCCGGGCGGCATTGCGCTCGCGCGACTCCTTCTTGCACTACCAGCCACGTTAGCGAATTAGCTTCTTCCTCATCCTGTTGCCCCTCAGAAGAGAACCCCGTGGTACCTACGTCGTCCAGCCCGGCGCACTTGTGGTCCTCGAGCAGCCGGTGCTTGCCGCAGAAGCGTCCCCCACAGAAGTCGCAGTCCCCCGCGATGCGCTGAGGCTGATCCCTGCAGCCTGGGAAGCTGCATCGCATCTTCTTGGGCGCCATCCCTTTTCGGCTTTGTGATGAATGGACGGATGGATGGACTCGTGTGCAGTCTTTATTGTGGACTTGGTGGTCGAATGGGAGGCTTTCCAAAATAGGGGACAGGAGGGCCGCAAGACAACCTTGGATGGTTGAGATTATGTTCGTGGCTGTCCGAGGCCAAGACGTCGGAGGAAAAGTGCTGAGGTGTGTGGAGGCGCCACCGAGTTTTGGGTATAGCTGGTGTTGCCCGTTGGGCCACTTCAAAGTGACTTGTCATGCACAGACGGGCAAGGGTCTGATTAACTTATTTAAGGTATCACGTTGTCCGGGGACCGTCACTTAGCTGGGTTCATGCCTATGACGTGAGGCGCCGAAGAACTGTGGTGCATTTCAACGATGGTTGCACCACTTCAAGCACGCTTTTCTTTTTCTCCAGGGGCTGCTAAAACACCCCGTCCTATGCACTCACCAAGAAGGATCCTCTCCGCCACGTGGCCCGGCTAAGTGGGCCATGTATGCACGAACTAGCTGGACAGCGAGGAGACATAGCATCTTACTACCATAGAGATAGCCATAGAGACACAGCTCTTCAAACGCATCAATTTTTGATGATGCCAAGCTCGATTGTGTAAGGTGCCTCCAGCCCCTCTCAGTGGCTACCTACGGATGCGATCGACCTGGAACGAGCTCGCTTGGGATATCGACACGTTCATGTCGATACAAGCCAACCCTGTCTGCTAGCAGTCTCACCGGAATGGTAGAGAGGACCGCCTCGGTCTCATTACCTGACGAGACACAAAATAAGAGATTGGGGATTTGCACCTACAAAAACGGACAGTACACCCAAGCCCTACGGAACACCTGGGCGACTTCTTATAAGATAGCCTCTCATAAGACAACTTCCTACAGGACAACCTCCTACAGGACAACCTCCTACAGGACAACCTCCTATAGGATAACCAGTTCGTGTGTACCCTCTGTTTTTGTGGGTGCGAATCCCTGCTCTCCAAAATAATGGGCACGCGGTGAATATATCACCCAGCCTTCACAGTGGCATATGAATGAGTACGGCGTCGTTATTGGCCGTTAGGGCCAATGAGTTTTATTATTTGCCAACTGATCCTCCCGGCACGAAATCTGAGCCGGCATTGCTGCATCGAGAATACTGTGCGACTTCATTGTCTCGGGCAAAATCATCTCCCAGACATTGCTCGTCACTGTCGCTAGCAACCCGCGAAACATTTGATCTTGTCCCAGGGAAGTGCAAGATGACACTTTAAGGAGCACAAGAAATCATAATTGGCAGTCTTGGTGATGTTTCCCGGGAGCTAGAAAGAAAACGGGGTTTTAGTCTCAGCCCTGGAGTGCAGTCTTTGAAATGGATTGGGGGCTCACAGTGGATGGCTGGTACTGCGTGGTATGATTGGTACCGTTGTAGGTAGTGGGCATCGCCGACGCGACTGCTACGCCCACCAGGATCGTTTTGAGAGAGAGATACATTTTGACTTGGTGACACTTGACGATTGGTAGTAGAGTAGTGAGAATGATGTGGATTGTTGATGAAAAGGAGGAGCCACTCGTGACAGATGAAAGAGTCTGCCCAAGGGACGACGCCGAATTTATACCAGCAGGACCAAGGTGCTCGTCCCAAGCCGTCCCAACTCAACCCCTCGTAAACATTACAGTCTCTTAACGTCCAAAATCCTCTATCTGGTCTGAATCCCAACGCATTGATGTTTACTTGTCGCTTGTGGATCGAGCCCGAAGATGGACCCATTTCAACAAACGGGTTCTTGACTAGTGGTGCCTTGGTCTGACCTGGTGAAAAGTTCGACCATTCCACCATATCTGTTAGACTAAACGCCGTCACTCGCGGGTTCTCGTAGCTCACGGGACGGTACGGAATCCTATTCACGCCCAGGGATGCCTAGTTGCTTAGTGTACCATTAATGTCACCTTTCGGTCATGGATAGGAAAGCTGACGACTATCCAACAAACTATTATCAGTCATAACGTGTTCTATCTCTCCGAGCCAGTATGGTATCTCCAACCTTGATGCCTAAAAGTCGAACCGGGGATTTATTTCAGACTACCTACCTTATTAAACAGTCAGCCCGGTTGAATTCAGTCGCAGCCAATAAAATGGATCGGACAATTCGAGGCTCTGACCTACCATAGGCGCCATGTCAGCTATCAGATCACAGATTTGCCTCCGAAATACCTCATTGGCTGCAATTTTAGAGAAAAATGAGAAGCATAATTGAGTCATTATTCGTATTTGCTTAATCTCGAAGCCTAGAATATTGGTGAAGTTGCGGAGGAGGCGGGAAATGCTGCCCAAAGAAAGTGGAATAAGACTCACCTTGCCGTGAGATATCCGATCAATATTCCATAGGCCACAGGGTGACTTCTAGACTTCTTCGTCTTTAAGTCCCACCAACATATACCGCGCAAAGTAGAGGACATTTACAACCGCTCGATACCCCAGGATGGACTCCATGAGATAATAAAACTGGTTTTTATTCCAAGGTTCTCTCAGAATGGATGGTAGCGCAGCCTGCATGCGCATGAAGCCAAAGGTGGAAGCGACAACTATGATGAAAAGAAACAAAGCATTATAGACTTCAGGCGTCCATGCCTGACGCTCAGGCTGTTTCCTAGTCGCTACCAGATGAACAACAACGTTGTAGAGAAGGGCAACGGACGTTGCCACCAAGGTCCAAGCCGAAACTTGAATTCCGGCCCAGACACCTGTTTTCTCGGCCCCATATCCAAAAGAATGGCTCAGAAAAGAAAGGATCTGAGCCAGAGTATAACCGAATGGAAGCACAACGCCAACAGTCGTTCTTAGGATACGGTGGATTCTAGTTCTGGGGGGGCCAATCAAAGACAGCCAAGTCTGCGTGACGCAGTGGGATATCGCATGGACGAAGAAGAGCAACTCTGTTGCAAGGATGAAGGTGCTTTGGCTGGCATTGGTGTAAAGAAATAGAAATGCAAGGAACAATAGCTCGATTGCCACGGTAGGCGCCATATGACGACTCATCTTCCTGCTTTGGCCGTCGAGGAAGGGCCGATGGATTAACGAGCAACTTCGGAATTCAAGTCTTGAGACAAGGCTGACTCCAAAGGTGTGAGCAATCCAGTTGGTTTAGAGATTTACCTCAAGAACCACAGATCCATGGGCTGTTAGAAGCGCAAATTTATAGATTGTATAGCGGTCAATGGCTCAGTCTACCCTAGGGCCTGAGCCGCGCTGAAATAACAATGACTGTCACAAATGTATGTAAAGGTGATGGCTCATTGTATCCTGGTAGTTTGTGCTCTGATCGACAATGGTCTCAAAGAGTTATCTCTTGTCTCTGCTGCCATGGGCTCTGTAAGGGGACAAAGACCTCTATCTATTGTTCACTCTTTGAAGACTCCCCGTCCGTATCTTCCGTGCTCATTAGTAAGAAGCTGAATTGCTAATTCCCATGCCATTCTTTTGTTCATGTCATTCACCCCAGGCACATAGGTGTGTACAAGCCAAAATGATTCAGCGAAGCTACCGCATATTGACTTTGTATTCTGCCCAGTCATTCGAGACAGAATTGTATACAGCAACGCACTGGGAAACCTGTTTCACTTGTTGTCTATCGTTTAAAGGGTTGCAGCTACCCAGACCAAAGAATTGACGCCACATTGTACTCACAAAGCAACGTGTGAATATCATCCATTTCAATAGTATGTGTCATTTCGTATGTTATGAGCTGTTTTTCTGCTGATGCACTTACTTTCGTTGATGAGAATCATTTCCTTCATCAAGTATTTTCGCCTCATCAGGGAGATCCGTCCCTTCAACCCAGGCAATGACTGTCCTTGAGAACAAATCCGGGTCCTGGAAGAACCAAGCATGTCTCATAGTCGGCACCTCAGCCGCAATCCCCCCCAGCCTCTTCGCCACAGCCGTTGCCCTATCCACATTGTCATTCGTTGGTAGCACACCCTTCTTCGTCGCCGCGGCTGCCAAGACCCTGATGTTCCCATCTTGAAAAGCCTGCTTGGCGGCGGCGGGGATCAGCTGCTCGTCCTCGATGCCGATCATCAGGATCTCGGAGATGGAATTGCACAATTTCATGGACCGTACGCCACCGAAGGTCTCTGTTCCACGCAGGCTGGGGTCGGCGTCGATGAGGTACTCGACCAGAGACTTGGGCATAGCATATGACAAGATGCCATCCAGCCACAGCGCGTAGGGTGTAGCTTTAGATCGGACAAAGCCGGCCGTGCCAGCAACAAAGAGCGACAGGATCTGATGCGGGTGGTGCGTAGCGAAGTGTAAGGCGATGTTGGCGCCGAAGGAATGTCCTACGACGTGCACGCGGCCGTCATGCGCTTTGGTACGGACGAGTTCCGAGAGTAGTCTTGACGTGTTGGTCAACGTGAGATCACCGACGCTGGGAGCCGCGGAGGCGTCATGATGCTCGGGCAGGGTGGGAATCAGAAGGTGGTATTGCTCCAGGTGGCGGTGAACCGGTTTCCACGTCTCCTTTGAGCTAAACGCGCCATGCAGTAGGAGGAGCGTGGGGCTCTTTTCTGGATTGATGGAGAGATGCGGGAGCAGAGTATGGGCCGCCCCTGGATCTACTGCAGACATGATTCGAAGATAAGTGAACCCTATGTGTAGAGGCCGTTGCAGTCATTTGCGAGAAGGGCGAAGTTCGATTGGTGCAGCACTACAATCTGGTGACGACGCTGAACTCGGTCCGATCTAGCCGTGCGTAGTTAATTCCCAACCGAATCACTCTTATACCCTGTAAGACATAGCCTCCCGCTAACTCTACTAATTGCAGCCCTAGCACGAGTCTCTAATTTGTATGCTTCACCATGGCCTGGCATTTCCGGGGATGGGCCGCTGTATCATCTTGGACAATAGAATCGGTTGCCGACATGGATGAATCTTGTGCAGTTATTAAGCGCAACGTTCTCATTGCTCCCTTGCACGTTTAATTTCATTGCTAGCGGCTTTCTGTCAAATCTGGCCAACACGGACACACGTACAGTCTTGGTAACACGAGGGTTTGCCTTTTGACTCATAAAGCATTGAGTGAGGTCTTTGTCTGAGAATATACAATGTTGATTGCACCAACAGTGAGATTTAAGTATGTACATGAGTGATGAAGTATATACGCCTGAGCCTGAATCCAAGAATGTTCCAGACGGTATCGGCAAGAGCCTTATGTGCATGTGGTATGTTGCCTGCGTGCCGAGCATGGGAGGTGGCTGATCAAGACACCCAACCACGAGGAGTTAGTGCCTAAGCATTTGTGCTGGTCGTCTTACCAATACCGGCGTTAGCCTTGACCTTGGCAGGGACGTCAGCAACTCCGATGTGGCCGATGAGCGACGACTTGAAGCCGCCCAGTTTGGACAGCGCGGCAGAACTTGTGAGAGTGTTGACGGTGCCAGAGTTTGTGGCTCGGTTCCATTCGCAGATATAGCCCAGCGGGGAGGTACAGGCTGATGCCTCGGCGACGGTGTTGACAACGTAGATGTTCCCGCCGTTGGTAAGGCTGGCGGGCGTGATAGGGGTGGTGACGGTGTCGAAGTAGTTGCCCTCAAGCAAGACCCATGTGTTTCCGTCAATGTCAAAGGCGTGACCGCCAACGTTCTGGAAATAGTTGTTCACACCACTTTTACTTGTTAGTCACCTACTATACCAAGACGTGAAAGAAGGTGCCTAGTGAAAGGAGAAGGGACTCACTGGAAGAGATTCTCGCTGCCTGCAGTGTTAGTGGTGCCCATATGCGGCGAGCGGCCTGACACATCGTGGAGCCAGTTGCCAGAGAATGTGTAGTAGTCCTTGGCGCCGATCAGGAGAGCCGTCCAGTAATGCTTTCCGTTGCAGCCGGCTGACCACTCCGACTTGCCGTCGAACTCGGTGTTGGAGATGGTCACCTTTCCGGCGGCGCCCCAGCCAGACACGATGAATTGGCGGCCGATGAGAGAGATCTTGCAGTGGTCGATCCAGACCTTGTCGGAGCCATCGAGAGTGATGGCATCGCCGCCCCAAACATACTGCGGGTTGAGGTTGGTGATGTGGATGTTCTGGATAATCACATTGCTCTTGCCTCCTCGGACACGCAGGCCCTTGCCGATGATAACACCTTTAGTCCCCACGCCGACGATGGATTTGTTGCTGTTCACGTCGATGGGTGACTTGGCGGCATTATCGTACGTGCAGTCGACCCAGGTACCGCTGGCAGCATCGCAGGTGTCCTGGATCCAAGCCTGTCCCTTTGAGGTACCGCCGGGGCACTTGGTTGTACGGTTGTCACTGCAGCATTTGCCGCTCGTGGTGCCCTCGGTGTTGCGAAAATCCCAGGTACGATCGATCATAATGGTCCGCGGTGTGCTGTCCGTGAGCCATTCCTTGAGTCTAAAGAGTGTCAGCCTCTTTTTCGTTCTAGCAATGCTTAAATAGCAGTGCTACCATCTCCTTACTGTGCAATGCTTGACGGGTACTGCGGTGCGGCAGAGCCACCTCCAGTAGTGCCAGCAGCAAAACCGAAGGCCTTGCCCTGCACCTGGGCAGTCGCCGTGCCGGCGATGGCAGCGAAGAGAGAGAAGATTGAGGCCTTCATGATACTGTGCCCAGAATAGAACGGGTGGAATCAAGGTTCAGATCTCCCAGCTTTACAAGACCGGTATGACTAGGCTGACCAAAGATGAGTGGGCCTAGCCCGTCGCGATTGACGATCGTCTCCCACTACATATATATTTCAGATTCCCTTGCCTCGTGACAAACCCCTCTCGGATTGATCCAACTGCGGTCAACCCCCGAGGGCATGATGGTGGGGCCGTACGAGAAGGCATTACGGAGGTGCGAACTCAAGTCCCAATTCAGCATATTTCATCTCGCAACGGCCAACACTCCGTGTGAAGGGACTGCGCCAAGAAGCGCTATATTGCTGGGCGGGCACCCTGTCATCTTCCGAATTGGCTGTCCAGGCTCCTTGATCTAGATCTATTCCCACCAAACAAACTGCTGCGGCACTTGCCATGCACGTCTGGCAGCCATGTGGCATTTACCGATGTAATGGTCCATCAGTCTGAAGCTCCTCCGTATGATCGGATTTACCCGCGCACTCCACCCCGGTCCTACAGAACTCCGAATCTCACGTACCGACGGGAAAATCCTTGGCCCACCAAGCTTCGTCACATATATCTCCTCATTGGTTCAATGTACGACAGCTGCATTAGTCTCACCCCACAATAGGCTGCGATGTAAATATAAAGCTGACTCGTTGATAAGCATTGTATTACTGAGGTGACTAAGCAGCCACCCAGCACTGTTGTTGTCTATCTCAACTCCGAGTTTTCTCTCCTAACATGGTGAGAGAGTCCAATTGGAACTTACTTAAGAGACCCGAATTCTTACAATATCACAACACAAATTGGACTGGTGGACTCTCTTTATTTATTAGGGGTGAATCATGGAGTTAAACCTGCAATTCGAAACACGACCGCAGCCAAAGTCAAAACGCGTTTTCCATGCAAAAGTACGGACAGGCTGTCTCACTTGTAAGAGGTACTATGCAATTTTGTATACAATTCCAAGGAAGCAGAAAATTGACTGACACTATAAAGACGGCGTGTACGATGTGACGAACGCAGGCCGTACTGCAAGGGGTGTACAAGATTAGGCCAAACTTGCGAATATGCGCCGCCTGACGTGCATCCATCCAAGCGCAAGCTGCAGCAGGCGCTTCTACCCGCCCCTATCATAATCTGGACCGAGGCCGACAGTCTCCGTTCCGCCTATTACCACACTTTCCAACGCCTCGATCCCGTTGGCCTGTCCACTTCCGATGCGATCGCTCAGGTGGTACCAAGAGAAGGCTTTAGCGATGCTGTCTTTCATCACATATGCATGAGCTTGGGTGCACTCTCGCTCTCCCCAGTGGCTCGGCTTCGTGCGTCTTGTGACGACCAGCCTGTGACCTCCCTGGCAACGTCCTCTCCGTGCGACACACACCACGCCAAGGCTATTCGGTATTACACTACTGCCTTGAAACTTCTCCGAGTGCGGCTGGGGGCCAAGACCGCGGACTTGTCACCCCGGACTTTGCTCCTCAGTATGGCTGCCATGGCATACTTCGAAATAATGCAGGGCAACATCATAGCTGGCTGCCACCTACAACTTAATTGCTTTTCGGTCCTCGGTGACACTATCATCTCCCAAGCGCAGAATGGTGACCCTCAGAAATTCGGCCTCAAAGCCCTGTACAAGGGTGATTTAGCAATCGAAGAAATGGAAGCGCTGCATATCCGGCTGGCAGCCATGTGTCTCCTGGGATCACCTGATCAGTTTGTACGAACAGACCGAAGAATATTACCCATACCGCGGCCCTCGGTTGGGGAGTTGCCCCAGCCTTGGGATCCCACTGAAATTTTCAGGATGTCCTGGAATGCCTTCGCCCAAGGGCTTGAGTCTTGGAGGCTAGCTTGCTATTGGGCCATCTGCCTTAACGGGACATCTGCCGATCTGCTACATTTTCTAGACGACCAGCACATACTGGTGGAGCGCCTCCAAGCATGGGAAAAAGTTATCGATTCCAGGATCAGACTTGATCGCTGCCTTTCCTTTGATGAGAGCCATCTCCAAGTACTGAGGGTGCTCCTCATTTACGTGAGATCGATGCAGCTAATCTTAGCCCCGGAAGACGAAGACACCCAAAAGATCGAGTCCCTCCATGCAACAGACATGGCACAACTCGCCGAGCTACCTGTCAGAACAATGTCCCGCTTTCTCGGGGGTTTCTTATTTGGTTCTTGGAACGACTTCAGCATCGACTCGCAGCTGCTACCGATGATCAAATTCATGGTTCTTGAAAAGCAACGTGATGTTACAACCATCAATTCCGGGTTGGCTCAACTACAACTGGGCCTCGGTGATGCAATATGGTCCATCATGAAACAATATTACGAGCGAAGTAGGTCTCGTTACAATTCCGGGTATCCTACGGCGGATATCAAACTCTCGTGGACTTTTACATGGTGGAAAAACAACCGGGATATCTTCGAGTCCGCCATCAAGAGCCTGAGTCATCGAGATCTTTCGCATTCACGCGATGTACAAACCAGCCGCAGCAACGGGGGGATAAAGTCGGCTCAATAAAAAGCTGTCCTTGCCGTTGTGAAGATTAGAAGAACGCTCTGAGCTCTGGCCGGGCTGATGCACATAGTGAAAAAGGGCGGGATGCATACTTAGATATAAACTTCACCAGTAGAGATCACTAATCAGGGCGTCGTCATGGCCGCCTCTCACTTTCCCGACTCACACCTGCTGGCTTTACAATGTTCTGAGTGCCCTATACAATTTTTTACTTCATCCCTGGAGACGCGTATGAATAAGTGGCACAACCCAGTCTCGTTTGAATACAACTCGGCAAATCTAGCCCTTAGACATCATCTGCCGGTTTTTAGAACCCCGCCGACAGGACGTCACGGTGGATTGTCAAAGGCAAAATTGTTGCGAAGCGTCAAGTCCCGTGACGTGGTTCTGACAGATTTCTTGTTGAAGACATTGGGCACGTGCGAGTTCTGACAGATGAAGGTGAGGACGCTGCTGGTGCCGACCTAACGTGAATGATAGCAGAGGTCACAGACGGCGACATCCACAACAATGTTCCCTACTCATTGCCGTGAGTGGGGAATTCAGAGTTCGGTACGCGAACCTTGGGTTCAGTGCAGCACACCCCCCGAGCCCGGTAGTTGCCGATGTCGCCGGCATTATCTGCTCCCAACCATTTGATGTTCGCAAGCAGTACTGATGCATCGCCCGATATCAGACAGTACTTTTGCCCGGAGGCATTGCCAGGTCAGTTTACTCCAGCAGCGACGATCCCATCGAATTGGAAATAGTTAGAGCATTTGCCGCGCTCTTGCAACCGCCGGGTATCCTCGGGCAGGTGGGCCACTGCAGGAGTCATCGTCGAGTCGCGTTGGGGCTGCAGAACGCAGAAGTGGCCTGGCCTGACACGCGTGGAAACGCCGCAGCTTCTAAAGATGGATGATCTCCAAGGTTGGTGGGCGTGGCTGACCTTTTACCTGCAGGACCCATGTCGCAGTTGTTGCAGGTGAGTCCCCTTGCCCATCTCCCCATTCCCTGCGTTGCCTGCAGATGAGCGTCATTGCAGCACCCGCTTCGACTCAGAGCACCTGAGGTTGGACTTTTCGAGAATTGACCGGGGCCGGAGGGTGGAGAGCAGCCATCGATGTGTGATCCTGGACATTGGGATCTAAACGGAGTAGCTCTGGATCTGGCTTGCGATCGGCAACTGACACTGCTCGTCGGCGCTCCCGATTGCGGCTGATCACCAAAGACAGTGAGGCTCTGCTCGGTCGTGCATCCGAAAATGGACGTCCCCAGGCCGTTTACAGTGGGTGGACCCGCTATTGACGGCCCCAAGGATATGGTCGATCACTTGGCAATCTTAAAAACATTGGATGGGCCCAGACAGCCCACATTGCCCTCCTCTTTTCCCCTTTGGTGCGCCTGTGAAAGGGGAGAGGGGCCAGCATGGGACGAAAGCGCCAAAAGAAACTTTGACGGGAGCTCGATGACTTCATGCGACAGGCAACAAGAAAATGCCAACGGCGCTACGGTGAAGGAATCCAGATGTTTCATGTCGAGTTGATGAGGCTGTCGTGTTAGCAGGCCCACCTCTCGGCGGCCAGCCCCTGACTGCTAAGCGACGAGTGTGGAAATCCCCTGCGAGTCTGGCTTATTCGAAACAACTGCCCCCAGCCGGCGTTTCGACAAGTGGGCCGTTTGCTCCCAACATGGTGTAAGTTGATTCGTGGAAAAGCTGCAAACATAAACACGCGGGTAGCCCCTTTTCTTGGCGGCGGCTCCCAATGGCCCCTTAATTCAGCATCCTCACTGCAACCACGATGGGATCAAGACTCCACCAAGTCGAATCCGGCCGGACAGCCTGGGCAGATTCAGGCAATGGCAGAGATCGATCCATGGTGGCAGGGTGGATTACTCCCGAGGCTGATGAACGGAGGGGAGGAGAGCCACCACGGCGCATAGGGGTTTGCGGACCGACGGAGCGGAGCATGACGAGCAAGCACCGCCCGTGGGATGCACAGCATCGAATGGTATAAAGCATGCATCGTCTACTCCTCTCCGGGTCTCCTGATTGTTCTGGCAGTTCATCTCACTTTCAACTCTTCGTCTTCTGATCTTCATCACCGCAGCTGTCGCTTGCGCCATTCTTTCGCCCATTTCGGCTCATTCATTCTTTCAACCCTGGTGGTAAATCAAAAATCGATTCTCTCGTCTCAACGACATCGAAAGTTTCATAACCCGACTCTTTTCGTCCCCACCAAACAATCTCTTACCAAGCCAAAATGCGTTCCACATTCGCTGGTGTTGCGGCCTTCGCGGCCACTGCTGCTGCCCACTACAACTTTGAGGCTCTCATCCACAACGACCAGGTCTCGGAGCCCTACCAGTTCGTCCGTCAGACCACCAACTCGAACTCCCCCATCACCGATGTGACCTCGCAGGACTTCGTCTGCAACCAGGGTGGCCTGGATGCCGACATCATGGCCAAGACCAAGACCCAGGAGGTCGCCGCCGGTGACTCGGTCGGCTTCACCATCAACTCCAACCTCGGCCACCCGGGCCCTCTGTCCGTCTACATGTCCAAGGCTCCCGAGGGCACCGAGGCCGCTGCCTACAAGGGCGACGGCGACTGGTTCAAGGTCTACGAGCTGACCACCTCCTCCATCACCGCCGAGGGTCTGCAGTGGGCCACCTCTGTCGGCGGCGGCATCAACAACTTCACCTTCACCCTGCCCGAGGACCTGCCCGCCGGCAACTACCTGATGCGTGGCGAGCACATTGCCCTGCACGGTGCCCAGGAGAAGGGCGGCGCCCAGTTCTACATCGGCTGTGCCCAGCTGACCGTCACCGGCTCTGGTGCCGGCTCCCCAGCCCCCACCGTCAAGATCCCCGGCGTCTACGACGGCACTGAGGACGGCATCGTCATCAACCTGTACTACCCCGCCCCTACCAGCTACACCGCCCCCGGCCCCGTCACCTGGCCCAACTCCTGCATCGACCACACCGCCAACTACGCCGACCAGACCTCGGACGGTGACTGCACCAACGACGATGGTGCTGGTGCTTCTTCCGGCTCTGGCTCTGCCTCTGCCACCGGTGCCCCTGCCGCCACTGGTGCACCTACCCCCACCGGTGGTGCCCAGTCCTCCGCTGCTCGTCCCACTGCCACCGGCGCCGCTGGTGTCTCTGGCAACGCCGCCGCTGCCCAGCCCACCGAGGCCGCTGACGAGTCCAGCTGCAGCAAGAAGCGCTCCACCAAGAAGCGTGGCCTCAAGCTGATGGCTTAAATCTCTTCTGAGTGATGTTTGTGGTGGACTTGTTCGTGTCATGAATACTTGTGGCTGCTGCATTTGTGGTGGCCTCTTCGTTGTATATATATCCCAGTGTCCTCTTCGAGGCACTGAACCTGCATAGCGATAGAGATGCGATAGATTCGGAGAGTCGAAGGTCTCGACCTGTGGCAGCTTGGAAACTTTCTGTCCATGGTCTTGACTGTCTGTACAATAGTAGCAATTAACAACCAATTGCCAACTTCTGACCCTACTGCATATCATTTGCCGTGTTCTGTACTCGATACGTGCCATGCTTGGCTCAACAACCACAGTGTTTCTGAACTAGCTGTCCCCTTCGTACTGCTGAGAGTAATTGAAAGACTGCAGACGCTGGAGTTCAATGTGAATATGTTCTGAATAGCATATAGTGCATGTCAGTCGGACGTCGCCGGCCGGTGGTCGCCGCGGTTGATGTCATGTTGGTGGAAAACTGGTCTATGGTAACTCTCTAGCCTAGCCAGCCGAAAAGAATTTACTGAGTCATAAAAATCATGCATAAGAAGTATGTCTTCCCGTGACTTGAATGGTTACTTGTTTAGGAGAAATGACATTACATTTTCTTGTTTTGATAAAATTAAATAAATCAAGCAAAATGCTAAGTCTTGAAGTATTAGTATGGGGCTTACGTATATGTAAGGAGCGGTTTGATCAGTCGATTTGTATGTGCTGGAAGGAAGAAGTCTTGCCTAGTGGGTTTTGCTATATGCCTATGTATGGTAAATTGGCCCTATAAGTAAAGTACATGTGCTTCCCCATATTTCTGCATTGAGTGTTTACTACTATTTGGAGGGACTGTATGCTTTTAGGGTGTATATGGATTAAAAATGAGACCACTTATGGGAGAAGTAAAGTCTGTTGTCTGGTTGAAATCTAGTCTACGGTTACTTACTCCCTTAATTGCGTGCAGTGACTCATGGTCGATTTCCGCGGTGACCATGCGCCACATCAAAAATATAATAACATGAATTTGCTCTTCTCATCGAGCTCTTGTAACTAAACTAGGTTTATTACCTGCGGATGTCGTTTGTGGGGGCTGTGTCGAGGATCTCGCAAGTCTGGGGTAACTCCAAGTCTGGGTCAACACTCACTGAGTTGATCAGCTCGAGCCTTATCCATCAGTATCAGAAGCATGAAGACGAATGAAAGGCCCAACACGCTCAGTGGCAATGGTCGCATGGATCTCGCGCCTACGGCATTGATATAGAGGTGAGGGATTCGCACCCGCAAAAACGGATGGTACACCCAAGCCCCATAGGATAACCTCCCATAGGGTAAGATCCTATATATATATAGAATAACCTCTAGCCTCCTGTAGGACAAGCTCCTATAGGATGGCCTTCTATGGGATAACCTCCTATGAGATAACTGCTTGGGTGGGAACCTAACCATTTTGATTTCCAAGTTACCTAATATGGGTGTATCCTCCGTTTGTGCCGGTGCGAATCCCCCATCTCTTGACATATATGAGTTGGGCGACATAGGGTACTTGGAGTAACTCGGAACCCTACGTCTAATGAAATGTAGCCATAACGACCTGTGCGGGCAGGTCGCTACCAAGGTACTTCAGCACTTATCCGGGCACGTTATGCTGTAGAGTTCCGTTTTAATCCAAGGCTGTGTATCAAACGTGCATAAAGTTTCCTTTTCAACCACTATTTGGCAATTGTAATCGCAAGATGAGACCAGCTCCTGAATGATCCCCAAGCTTCGTGAGTCACTGTCACGTCAGGGTGTTCCGCCGTTTAAAATGTTGCTGAAGTGGTTTACTCAAGTGGACCTTATCAATAGGCACGCGATGACAATTTATCTCATTCACTTCATTATATAGCAAGTCGATGTTAGTGCAGGTTGCAGTTTGGTGGTTATGGTTCATGCTTTCCAGATGTCAGGTTTCTCTTGGCAAGACATCGACACGTAGAACAAGTCTTGAAAGGAACGCTGTTCTGTATTTAGTAATAGAGTTGTTACCATGTGGAGACCCTCACGAGACTGAATTCATGTTTCAGGGCCGCCAGTCATCCACTTAGCGTAGTGTTTCCATCGTGGCAACAGTTCATATGCCCTGCACAGGTCGGAGTAGCTCGGGTTGGACGAATTTGCAAAGGGTACCGCCGTACAGAGGCCATACCCCAATGACCACGGTCGACTGCGTGCAGAGAATTGACTTCATCCTCACCGGCAGTACGACGGCATCAAGCTCCGAAACAGGGTGTTCAATTTACTTCTAGCGGCTCAATGTTTCAAAGGCACAGCGCTCGGGGGGTCACCGGCAGGTGGAGGGTGGGATTTCTTCCCCAAAAGAGGGGCCAAGCACAGCGGAAGCTTGCGATTGTGTACACGAGGACGCCCCCAAGCTTGAGAAAGTTAAATGTTCGCTTACCGTCCGCAGGAAAGAGCCACGGTCGAGTGCTCGTATGTCAATTAACATCATGCCAATTGAGACCGACAAATTGGGGATTAGACTCATCAGGCTCATTCCATGGAAGAATCGTTCACACCCTAGGCCAACTGGGTCTCGAGTCTGGAGGGCACATTGCGGTTGTACCATAGTGACATTTTGGAGCTTGAGCAGATGGTCAAGTCTTTCTGGCAATCCATCGAGTGGCTAGGAATTATCTTTTTCGAAACCTCCGGGAGAGATTACGTTGGTGCGGAGGCAACTGAAAAAGAGCTGGGCTTGTGCACATATCTTGAGATGCATGGATGAATGTGCCAAATATCTCCAAAACATTTGTACAGTATTGGATGTTGCTCGCGGACCACGGGGGATATACTTCGGCAAATCTATACATGACAGGTAGATACGTGCAACTCTGGGGAAGCTTACGGACCAGACAGCGCCTCGGTCGAAACCGTTTTGACATAAGGTTTGCGAAGTGGGAGGTGACCTGTGGCCGCCGGCCGCAGAGGCAACCTGGTTTGTTTATTGTTTCTCTAAGTTGGTAGCCTATTGGCAAATCCCGCAGTGCACCGACCAAAGTTTGCTCATCGGACGAACAGCTTCGCCCACTCTCCTTGAAGACCCGGCTTCGGTCGAGTGCCGCCAAGCACTCAGTTACGGTGCGCCGGAATGACGCGCAATAAGCGAGAGTCTATTTTATGAAGATACTGACTCTGCGTTGTTGTTTCATTTTGAAAAGAATGAACGGCGGCCCACTCTCTCTTTGTCCTTAGTCGAACTTGGCGTCCGTGAGGCAGTGGTCCGCGTGGAAGCGGGACTCCAGAATTGGAATCGCCCAGAACCTTGAGTCAAAACCCTGGCCCGAGCTGCCAAACCGACAGCCGATTGTGGTTTGATCGATTTACCCCTGAACTCAGCCAGCCTGCCTGTAGAAATCTGGAGGTGGCGTCTGGGGAGCTGTACCCCGTGCCTGCGCTGAACATATCTGTCAATGCGCCAGTTCGACTCGGGAGTCTCGGACGTAGTATGACAGTGGGGCGGTTGCTTGCCCAACACCAGCAAGCAAGCCGAGCGCACAAACTCAATGTCCTGGCGCTTACAATTCCTATATGGAGCGCAGTGGCAATGGGGGGGCATCAACGTGCAAACAAACATCTCGGAGATGGAGGCAAACATTAAACCAATGGGGCCATCCCACACGAGACGTTGCACACATGCGGCCCAAAAATACGCGAACTCTCTTCAGGTGAAGCATTGAATCTTGCATCGGTGGACTGGGACTGGGTTGAGCTTAAACAGAGGGCTGACCTTGTCAGCTGGGGGCGGCCTTGTCCGATAACCCAGGGGCTCGGGCTGCAGATTATTCCCGCCCGCCCTACAAGCCTGCAAGCCCGACAATAAGGTTTAGACATGGTGTGGCACTGCCAGAGGCTAATCCACATTGCGCCTATGCAGATGCTGGTTAGGCCCCATTCTGCCCAGATTTTCCCTTTTCCCTTTTCCTTTTCCACAGCAAAAACGTGGGCAGTCTAGCAGTGACATCCGGGATAGACCATGCTGCACCATCAAGTAGACGACAGGAACTGCAGGAGTTCCCCCTCCAGGCAGATTTGCAGTGACATGGTGGCCTGTCCCGTAATAATTGTAAATCCCGAATCCTCTCAGTGCGTCTGCGGCTCAGCAAGCAGCCAACAAACACAGACGGGCGGGCGGCAAGGATTTGGTAGGCAAGCAGACCCCTGAGGTAGGATCCAAGATCGTCGGTCCTTCCCACTCCCAAGCTAGTCAGGGCCCCTAGATGACATGCAGGCATGGGGCATATTCAGCCCGGGGTGATGATCAAGGCTTCGTCGCTTCTCATTTAATAGACCTCTGAGTCCACATCTCCTTCCTCACAGGTTCCTCCATCTCATCACAGGCTCACCACCATCACACTCTTTTCCTCTTTTCGAGTGTCCTTATTAACTTGCAACAGACCAGTTGAGCGAGCATTCTTGCTGTCCGCTGAGTCGTCCATTCTTTCTTCACATCGCTCATCCTTCTTTTCCCTTCAGTACAGCTGTTGACAATGGTTTGCCCTTCTACTCTTGCCTCCGGGCTGGGCGCCGTCGGTGCCGCTGCTGGCTCCGTCAGTGCTCCTCGATACGCTCTGTACTTCGACCAGTAAGTTTGAAGCTATAGCGGCGGAGACTAGGCACAGAAGTCTTGAAAACTGACCTGGACGGATAGGTACCACACCACGGTTCTGCCCAACAAGACGCTGACCGCTGGTATCACACACGTCATCACGGCTTTTGCCAACTCATCTATCTTCGCCTCCGACCCCGTGGGCACTTACACCCCGTTCATGCCCATCCCCGATGTCCGCGCCATGTTCGACAACGGTACCCAGGTCTGCCTGGCTATTGGAGGATGGGGTGACACCGAGGGCTTCCGCAAGGGCCTCGCTACCGAGGAGTCCCGTTCGCTCTACGCCAGCAACATTGCGTCCATTATGGACACTCACGGCTTCGACTGCATCGACATCGACTACGAGTACCCCGCTGGAAACGGCTACGACTACAAGCAGGTTCCCAACTCGGACCTTGTCGGCGAGATCGAGACATTCCCCCAGCTGCTCGGCTCTATCAAGCAGGCCATCGGTGGTAGGGAGCTCTCCATCGCTGTGCCCGGCCTGGAGCGCGACATGATCGCCTTCACCCCCGAGTCCGTCCCCCTGATCGACAGTGCTGTCGATGTGGTCAACGTCATGACCTACGATCTCATCAACCGCCGTGACACCACCACCAAGCACCACACCGACATCCAGGGCTCTCTCAACGCCATCCAGGCCTACCTCGACCGTGGCTTCCCCGCCTCCAAGCTGAACCTCGGAATTGCCTTCTACGCCAAGTACTTCACCCTCGCCGCCAACACCACCTGCACCGAGCCCATTGGCTGCCCGCTCCAGCTGGCTGAGGATGCTCAGGGCCAGGACACCGGCACCTCTGGCGCCGTGACCTTCGAGGCCTCTTCCTTCCCCGTCGAGGTCGACCCCACCAAGCTGACCACCTCCACCGACGGATCCTGCGGCACCGGCACCACCTTTACGTGCTCTGGCCCCGCTACCGGCGGTGCCTGCTGCTCCCAGTACGGCTTCTGCGGTGACACCACCGGTCACTGCGGCACCGGCTGCCAGGGCCAGTACGGAACCTGCACTGATGGCGATAAGAAGACCACCGCGCAGTCCTTCGCTGACGCCCTCGCCAACGGCCAGCTCGACACCGAGAACGGCGGCCAGTGGTACGTCGACGCCGAGGCCGGCCTGTTCTGGACATACGACACCCCAGAGCTGGTCACCCAGAAGTTCACCGACATCATCGCCGCCAAGGGCCTGGGTGGTGTCATGGCTTGGTCTCTTGCTGAGGACAGCAACGACTGGTCCCTCCTCAAGGCCATGCAGGATGGTGTCAAGGGTCTGGCCGCTAACGCTACTACCGCTACTGCCCAGACCAAGACCATCCGCCGCAGGCGCTACTAGAGGAGGACTGGCGACCGTGGGGCAGACTGGGCGCTTCTTTAAAGAAAACTTAGCATAGGACGTGGGATGGAATTACGGAGTCTCGCATAATAAGCCTTGCTGAAAATATTATGGTTAATTCATCCACAAGTTTGCCCCAACGCTGAACACTGGCAGTGCTCTATTGTGAATTATGAGAATATACAACTCGACCCGGTCTGTAGCAGGTGACGAATCGTTCCATTCCTTGAACAACTTCACTATAAGCAACATGCAGGCTCATCGCAATCATTTCTTGCAGAGGCGAACATTGTGACCGCGAATGCTCGAGTGTTGTCAGCTGTCACTCCCGTCCATGCTGTCTGTGTCTTTACACCAGAAGTCCGATCCCTACTTATGGATCCAGCCCATTCAACCTTTTTGCATTTCTATGAGAATTAACTAGCATGAGGATGTCCATTCATCAAGCTCACATCTACCTTATCTGGCGCCTCTTATTTTATTTGCTGCAGCCTGGTCCGGCCACCGGCGCAAGACAGTGACCAATGTTGGAGTTTTGCTCATGCGGCACGGTAGGACACGGCCATTTCCACGCATCTTGGTATTTCACAAAAGCGACAATGTCAAGTCTTGGCTGGCCATGGCTATTGGAAGTCATTTCTGCGGTTGGCCTGCCGTCGTTACAGTTTGAGGCCGACGTGTGTAAGGAGGCTTAAAGTTCGACACTCTTCAAACCAACGGATCTGCTCTGATGTAATTGAATATAATGAGAAAGAAGAGGAAGCCTTCCATTGATAAGGCCACGGCGGTGGTGACATCTGATCGAAAAGGAGTAGACAATCCTGATATTAAATCCAGGTCACAAGTGTCGGAGGTATGTAATGGAGAAAGGCCCATGTAGGCTTGGTCTCTATGGGAATCTTTGGGGCACGATTTGGGCAGATACGATGGAGCAAGCTGACCAGAAATTTTGTTTTACTGATGAAGTTCTGAAAAGCGCTGACAGTTGTCGTTTCCATGAGTTCTCACTTCCAAGATTGTAGACCTTCTACGCTAATCCGAAAGGGCCAGCGGTCCTACAAGGACTATCTCATAGAAGGTCTTGATGAAATCCATCTATTGAACCTTACTCGGTATTTGACTACTACTGCCTGGTTGATGTCGTTTTCAATCGTTCTTCAAGTCGTTTTCCACCCTACTCAAGTGCCATGGGTACGCCTTGAACTATCTTTCAGAGGCCCAAACACTTCCAAAACGGTCAACAACTTGACCATGGCGAACCAAAAGTCGATTTTACTACTAGGCCTCCAGGCCCAGAAAACTTCGGGACAAAGATTGATATACCACGAGTATGTATTGTAACAGTAGACGAATACGCGGGCGATCAGGTACGACCTGACGGTCGCGATGCTGCGCGAGGAGCAGCACACGATGGACAGAAAAGCAATGAGGAAGAGATTATTTCCAAAAGCAAGCTCCGCGGTGAAGGCAAAGGGATGAGGCTCGCTGCAATTCTTCTGTGGATTGAGCGGAATGAAGTAATTACCCTCGGGCCACATATCTTCGTCTATCATTCTAAAAAGATCAAGGCTGTTGTAGAAACTGGTGGGCTCCAATGGTCAGTATGCTGTTCCAGTGTATACGATATCGACTGGGGAACCAAACCCACAAATAAAGTGGCTCCAGTACTCCGAGGACGAGTAATGGGAAGGTGGGAAGGGCATGGGATGGGATACCGTACGCCATCTTGACAGAACCTGTGTAATCAGATATGGACAGCGTTTCAGCTCAGGACAAGACTACAGCACTCAGCAACAAGCTTTATAGGGATGTATAGTATAGGAAAAGAATCTCGTCAGAGTATGCCTTTCTAATTTTAATAAAGAATCTAACGTTCTTTATTTAATACGCAAACGGAAGGCATCTAAATGAAGGAATATTCATGGATAAGTTGAAAGGAAGTTTCTTACTAATCAAGAAGATAAATTCTTTTCCTTCCTCATTACGTTTGAGCCCCGTGAAATCTTACAGGAGGAAGCGTGAAGCTAGCAGGATGTGTTAGAGGAGAAAAGATCCAACTCAGCTTGTGTTCACTAAATGCTAGCGTCATATTCGTTGACTCTGGGATAGAGGTTAATGATTAGTCTAATCTACCCAGCTTTAGAGCCCTGCTCGGGTTGCGCGTAAAGAAAAACACGAGCCATTATATCTTCTGAGAGTTACTTGCCGCAATCAAATTAGAAGTGCGCAAGCAGCACAACCTAGCCGTCCAGTCCCTCATGGACGTATTCGTGCAGCTGTCAGAACGTGTCACATTGCGCCCAAGAAGTATCCAAACGTATCTTAACAATTCACCAGACCCATCCCATGTGCATGCACTTTAGCAATCAGGTACAGTATAGAAAATCGACAAGACTTTGCCGTTGCAGCTTCGACACTGCATGATGACATCCTGCTGGGATCACAACTCTAGCCACCCACCTTTGATCCACCCACGCCTCACTACTGCTTTGTGACACTCTGTGATCTCTAGTGTATAAACCCTCTCGGCCACCCCTCCGGCCTTGTAAAACTAAGTCCTGGTCATTCCCTCTTAGACGCCTGTAGTGGGTGTGTCTAGGGAAACTCTATGTGCTGTCTACGGCAACTCTACCTGGGTGTGCAAATTCATCCGGGGATTGCTGGTACGAGGGCATCCGGGGGCACTTAGGAAATCACACGGTAATCGCAGTTATGTTGCTAACTATTCATACTAGGAAGTCTCGTATCTCCGCAACCACCTCATCTGGTGCCTGCTCAGGGATGTAGTGACCCGAGTCGACAGAATGCCCATCAACGCTCACCCCCTTCTCCGTAACCTTCCGCCACTCTGCAAGAGCGTCGAACACCTTCTCTATAATGCCGGCATTGCCCCAGAGCACCCTGAGAGGAGCTTTAATATGCCTTCCTTCTGCCAAGTCCCGCCTTTGCTCCTCCATATCCAGCGTCACACTAGCACGGTAGTCCTCACACATCCCATGTACTGTAGCAGGATCACTGAGTCCATTGACATAAACCTCAAAGCACTCAGGTGCAAAGATGGCGGTCCCATCCTGCTGCCGGCCGCCCATGAACATCTCGGCGAGCTGACGCGGGCTCCCCAGGATCAGCGTCTCGGGCAGCGGGCTCTTTTGGATGAGAAAGAACCAGTGGAAGTACGACTTCGCAAAGTCTAGGTTGGTAGCCTCGTACATGGCGAGGGTGGGGCAGATGTCGAGGAAGATCGCCTTGCGCACGCGATCCGGGTGGTCCACGCACAGCTTGTGGGCGACCCGGGCACCGCGGTCGTGCGCGCAGACGAAGAAGGGGGCCCCGCCGAACCCCAGCTCGTCCATGACGGCGATGCAGTCCCGGGCCATGGCCGACTTGGCGTAGGCAGAGACGTCGTCCTTGGGCTTCGACGATGCACCGTAGCCGCGCAGGTCCATCAGCACGACGTTGTACGAGCGCGTCAGCTGTGGGGCTACGCGATGCCAGATATGGTAGGTCTGCGGGAAACCATGGAGGAGCAGAAGCGCTGGGAGGTCCTTGCCGCCGGTGCTGCGGACGCCTGCGATCGTCACCTCCGGCTCGGCCGAGGTTCTGATGCGGAAGGGTTCGAAGCCGTCAAACATGGTGCTTTTTCCTTTTTGTTTCTGATAGTGGGTGTATCGCGATGCCGTCGTTGTAGAGGTGCTTCGGGCGGGTTCTTTGCTTATAAGATAAAATGTGGTTAATAATCAACACCTACCTCGGCAGGTAGGTCACTTTTTGAACCGTCGCCGTTCAGGCTGTGAATGTGCACCGCCGTACCCAGTAGCTTGGATTACGGCCGGTGAATCCTTTATCCTGGCGATGAGCTCAAGACCGATAACCGGTTCACCACCGCACCTTATTCCCAGGTTTGCGTGGAGAGCATAGCTCGCAAATTGAGATCAGGAGCGATCTATTTTGGCCAATTTTAGGCTCACTGTGAACTGCATCAATAATCTGACGTTCCTCGCGGTCGCTCACACTCAAATTACCTCGGTATGCTCCAATGAGCATGTCCCATCAAGACGTCTTCACAGGTGGAGCCCGGAAGTCCGTCACCCGGTGTATCTCAAGTCCGGCCCGTACAACCCCACCTCAGTGTGTGCTTCGGACCAGACTTCCGATGAAGATCCCGGTCAATGGTAATTCGGCCCAGATGTTTGTTGTACATATAGCCGAACAAGATCCGCTACTTATCTGCCGCACTCAATACGCATCCGAAATTCGCTGGAAATATCATTGCCTTCATCTGCACAAGTCCGTCAATATGGCATCCCCCCTAAGCAACAAGCCTCTTCGCATCGCCGTCGTACCCGGCGATGGAATCGGCACAGAGGTCATGCCCTACGGCGTGCGTTGTGTCCAAGCTGCGGCATCACTCTTCAACATCCCCATAGAATTCACCTCCTTCGATTTTGCAAGCTGTGCCTACTACGCCAAACACGGCGACATGCTGCCACCCGACTGGAAGGAAACTCTCAGCGCCTATGACGCAATCTATTTTGGCGCCGTGGGACTGCCCGACCAGGTGCCAGATGATGTGTCGCTCTGGGGCAGCCTGCTCAAGTTCCGCCGCGAGTTCGACCAGTACATCAACCTCCGACCATGCCGTCTCATGCCGGGCGTCAAGTGCCCGTTAGCGGGCCGCAAACCCGGCGACATCGACTTCTGGATCGTAAGGGAGAACACCGAAGGGGAGTACAGCAGCATCGGCGGCAAGATGTTCGAGGGCACCGACCGGGAGACTGTCATCCAGGAGACCGTCATGACCCGTATTGGCGTTGACCGCGTGCTCAAGTATGCGTTCGACCTGGCGCAGAGCAGGCCGCGGAGGAAGCTCACCAGTGCGACCAAGAGCAACGGGATATCCATCACGATGCCGTACTGGGACAGCAGGGTCAAGGAGATGGCTACCAAGTACCCTGAGGTGGACGTCGAGAAGTACCATATCGACATCTTGACTGCCCATTTCGTGCAGCGACCTCAGATCTTCGATGTTGTTGTGGGGAGTAATCTGTTTGGCGACATCCTTTCCGATCTTGGCCCTGCCTGCACTGGCACCATTGGCATAGCTCCCTCGGGCAACATCAACCCGGACAAGAAATTCCCCAGCCTCTTCGAACCCGTTCACGGAAGCGCGCCTGATATAATGGGCAAGGGCCTCGCGAACCCAGTAGGTATGATCTGGGCAGGCTCCATGATGCTGCAGCACCTGGGTCACCAAAATGCCGCCGACGTCATATTGAGGGCCATCGAAGCTGTCCTTGCACGGTCAGAGTCGAATATTATGACTGCTGATATGGGGGGCAAGGGAACGACGAAGAGTCTCGGAGAGGCTGTGGAACAGGAGATCCTAGGGTCCAAAACGAATTGATGACTTATAACGAAGAGAGGTCTATTCAATTGCAAAAACAGCATATATTTACAAACTATCAGACCCATAACACCAAACAAGTGTGAAAAATTTGACAAATGAATCCATCCGTACACGGAACCTCAACTTTCAGATGCCAAACTTCTGACCAACGATCTCCTCGCTGTAAGCCCACAGCTTCCTAGCATTCTCCAGGTCGGTGGCGTACTCCAAAGCCTTTGATACTGCGCAGTCTTCAAGGTAAGCGCCGCTCTGAGCCTCCAGAGTCGGGTCCAACGCGGCGGTCAGCCCCGTTGCGCACCCCTGCGAGTCGTTCTTCGCGTGGCCCTCTGCGCTCCATTCCAGGCCGGGGTTATTCTTCGCGGCTGCAGCCTGCAGTGCCGGGAGCTGAGCCATGAAGTCCATGTGTGTACCCAGGCCCGTCGACAGGATCAGGCCAGGGTGCACGGCAAAGGATTGGATGTTGTGTGACTTGAGGCGGCGGGCCAGTTCGGTGGAAAACAGAATGTTTGCGGTCTTGGACTGGCCGTAGGCGGACCAAGGGTCGTCTAACAATGTGCGTTAACACCGATGTTCATGGAAAAAGGACGTAATACACAAAGCGGGAAGCTAAAGCTTTTCTTCACTTACATTGTTTACCGCCACTGAAGGTAGGGTCGTCAAATCGGAAGGGCCCGATGCGGTGACCGAGAGACGTGAGGTTGATGATGCGTGCGCCAGCACCGGCAGCAAGGATCTTCGGCATAATGAGGTTGGTGAGAAGGAAGTGTCCAATGTGATTTGCGCTCAACTGCATCTCGTTTCCTTTGTTGTCGGTCTGGTATTCCAGAATGGCCATGAGACCAGCGTTGTTGACCACGACGTCGATCTTGCCGATTTCTGAATCGGACAGGATTGTCTCGGCGGCGCTGCGGACACTGTCCTGGTCGGAGAGCTCACATGACACGAATTTGACCGAGACGCTGCTGTCTGCAGACTTGATATCCTCAACAACAGGGTCGACTTTGGACTTGGATCGGGACACGAGGATGATTTGGGCCGGAGAGTATTTGGCCAGTGTTGTTGCGAGCCTAGCACCAAGGCCATTTGCACTAGTGCCAGTGACGAGGAATGTTCTTCCCTTGATCTGGGAGGGAAATGCCTCGCAGACCTCTTCTGCTGTTGTCTGAGAAGTGAATTGGGACATGTTGGCTGTTGTTATGCGGTCAAAGAGGCCGGATTGGAGCTTTCTTGGGTATGGGTTTCAAGTTATGTTCTTGAGGAGCGATGAAGTGTTTGATGGGTGTTAGCTGTTATACTTGAGAGAAGAGAAAATGAGATCGACTTGCTATATTTATACGTTCAGAGGATTGTTGCGTGCAATATGCATTTGACCTCGCAGCAGCAGCATGGCATCAGCATCCACGCCCGTCGGCGATTAGATGGGGCCGCCACTAATGATGGCGCTTGTCGCAGGATACACCCGACTCCGTGCTGTGGCTGATGCGCTGGCGTCAGCAATCAGCAACGGCTCTAGGTCCGAGTCGTTCCCGGCGGTAACCACACAGGGTTATGCATCCTCCCACATGCAACTTTCAACAAGCACAGAAAAATGAGTCCATTTATGTCGCAGCTCACTGTGAATGTGGCGTTTATGTCAATCCATTGCATTCTCGCGGCTGGCAGTGCTGTCGAACTAGTATTGAACACATGCTGGAGGTAGATACGTTTTATTAGACTGCGTCGATCGTCGTAGGGGACCGGCCGAGGCAGAACAGAAACTCAAAGTCTTGATCCAGGATCTCGCGATATAAATCGAAATAATTGATGGGAAGAGAATCCATGCACACATACATGAGGCACCTCATGCAACCAGCAACCGGTACAGCCCACGGCTCGGACTACAGCAGTAAAGTGTCGCTTGTTGAATCTCAAATCTTGCTCAGTAACTCACTGCACCGTGTGTGCAATTGTTCGTCTGACTTCTTGGCCGTTGACTGGCCGTTGGCCAAGGGGATAACCGTCTGATCACTATCGCTGGCTAGTGACATTGCGTATGGCGCGCTATGAGATGCCCTCAAGGTGACACACACTCAGCCTGATGGATGGAAAACCGGGTTAGGGTCAATTGAACAGCTTATCAACATCCTCATCAGGCAGACGTTCTGACTGTTGGTCGTAATGTGGCAGTGTTGCGCGGTGGGGATGAGGCTTTTATTCCCGCCCGTGCTGATGCGCGCTTCTGCTTCTCCTCTCCTCCTTTCCACGTCCTCCAGAAATCGGTACTCAAACAACATACACACACAATATGATACTTCCCGAGAAGCCCCCGCGCCTCATCAGCGCCTTGAACCCAATATTCGCATACTTTCTAGGCATCGGCATGCTATTGATAGCTCTGAACTGCTTCCTTCGTCCGCGCCACGAGTACGGGAGGTTCGGCCTGCCCCTCGAGGCCACCCGCACAACCGCCAAGTCGAAGGCCCACTCGCCGCTCATATATTTGAAAGGCTCCCGCGAGCTCACCTACGGCCTCGCACTCATCGTTCTACAGCACCAGGGCAATGTGGACGGGGTCACCACCATCGCTGGCATTATATCACTCGCAGGGCTGGTAGATGGCCTGGTGGTCTGGTTCAATGGTGGGCGGGGGCTGAAACACAAGACACTTGGGCATTTTTTCGCGTTTGTTGTGCTTGGGGCCTGGGTGGCCTGGAGGACGAACCAGGTCTGGGAGGACTCAAAGCCAATGTGGCCGGAAGGCGAGTTTCATATTTTGAGCAGGTGAATTGTCCTCGTTGCAGCGCAGACAAGGGCGCAGGGTGGTTTGCACCACAGACTTCAGGATGTGGAAATGGTTTCAGGGGCAGAAAGGAGTGCACGGGTGAGACTAGATGCAGGTCTATATCAGTGATAGGACATCCCATTACTTAGGGCAAACGCGAAAATTAGAAAGTCAAATATGCAACATCATTTGAGATGCTCGCTGGCTTCACTTCTTCGCATCCTCGGCAACTCTTTGAGACAACTCTTTTAGACCTTGGCATTGGCTCATGAAAAAGTCCTATCGATATTTCTGATTAGCCCTTCTGTTCCGCTTTTGCTCTCACAGTATAGGGTGCCATCAGTGGCACTCGGAGCTATCCGAGTCATTTAGACGTGCTTACCCCAAGCGAAGTTGGTAGCCAGGTTGCCAGGAACTTGATCATGCCAGCCCAAGGCCCCTTATAGACCCTTGGCCGCGTGCCCCCAAGGACATCCTCAACTACAGACTCAGCAAACTCCTGTGACGAGCACCCTTTCGGCTTAGCCTCCCCACTTGCCCATGAGGCTATAAAATCTTTTATTGGAGCATAGCGTGAGTTTGGCGGCAATGCAAAGTCCGAATCGTTGGCGTGAAACTCGCTGTAGACGTTTCCAGGCAAGACCGTGATCACACTGACGCCAAAGGGTGAGAGCTCAAGCCGTAATGTGTCAGAGATTGCGTTCAGTGCGGCTTTGGATGCAGCGTAGGTAGCTAACGAATTCAAATCTCGGGGGTTAGTCACAGTGGTGCATGTCAGAAATCAGGGAGCACCAGATTTCCAAGCAGTGACTCACCTATCCAAGGCGTATTGACTATGGCGCCAACGGTGCTCACATTGACGATTCTGCCCTGGCTGGCAATAAGAAGGTCTGAAAAGGCTTGTATAGTTCGGATCGGGCCCCACAAATTGGTGTCGAAGAGCTGTTGTGCCCTAGCGATATCTACATCAAGTATAGGCTGTGCATAACCACACCCTGCGTTGTTCACGAGGATATCAAGTCCTTGGCCGCTTTCGGAGACAGCTTTGACGGCGTCGGCGACCGAGCCTGGACTAAGACGTCAAGCTTCAGAACTGTGACATTAGTCAGGCTTGAAAGTGACTCTGGGACTTTCGCAGGATTTCGAGCAGTTGCGAATATACGGTGCCCTCGCATGGCAAGGGCAAGGGCCAAAGCTTCCCCTATGCCCCCGGCTGAGCAGCCCGTCACTAAGATGGATTTCGTAGACATTCGAACGGTCTGTTGTAAGAATGACGTTCTGCAAGTGGCGTTTCAACCTTGGTGTGCTTTTTTGGCGGAGGTGCGACGACGAGAATCACGTAGAAAGTGGATGCTCAAGTCTCTGTTTTTTCCCCCACGCGAACCAGATAGATACTTAAGTAGATAGCTGGGCTCGGCTAAGACACACGATGCGTAGCTGATTGGTCGAGTTAGGGTTAACCACCAACAGCACTCGGCGCTATGCCATTCTGGTCCAATCTTGAGGCGCTACTTTGTCGCAATATCCCAGCATTGTAGATGTATATCCACTATAAAAACAGGTATTGTGTGTGGGCTTATGAACTATTTGTGTATCTGCTAGATCTATAACTGTTCCTTCAAAGCCGATGTGATACGTCTCCCAACCTCCCAGAGAACAGTGCCCGTGCCCCGACCAGCTCCAATGGCTCCCTTCGAAATCGGCGCAAACCGTTGTAGCCCGTTCCACTCCTGTTTCTCGAAGGGTTCCATGTACCCGGTGCCTCAGCCAATCTTAGCGTGAGTCGGACCCGATAGTAGGTGGTGATGTGCAGCATGACTGAAGCGATCAATTACAGCACAAATCTTGACCAAAACCTCGAATTACGCAATCTGCTCATACCTAGGTACTGACGAAGTCTATTTAGTAGTTGTCGTCCGCAACATAGTGTCAGTATGGTACTAGACGGGATGTATTCCGACTTCAGGAGCTGACGCTGACACCCCTGACCTTGTAACCTGTTTGGTGTTCATCCCAAAGTCCGTCGCTGGCGTCAGCACTACCCGCCATTCCTCCGCCCTCCTTGCCAGGCTTGCTCTCCAACGTTAACCCCAGCTTGCCCCGCTTTCTGGGCCGGCCTAACTCCGTTTGACGTTGGCAACGTTGGACGTTGTTGGAGGGTTGGGAGAGGACGGGATAACAAGGACGGGATGTGACCCCGCACTAATACCAAGAAGTCCAAGACGCCTGGCCAGCACGTGCCCGACGCCATGACTTTCGACAGCGACAACAGTGATGATGACTGTGGCGTCGTCCTTTCTTCTGTGTCAAACACATGTCCCGTGCTATGTAGTGAGGGCATCAAGACTCGTTCCAAGAAAATCAGATGCCTAAAGAGGACCAGATAAGCATTCCTGACATCTGAGCCAAGTCAGCCTCACGAAGACCACCAGGTTATAAGAGGATACGAGCCAAGGCCTTGAACAGCCAAGATGGCCACTGCGTCAGCGATAGCAATAGCAGCAGCCTACCACACCACGGTCGACCCACGGTTGCATCCATACCCCTACGCACACCCGGCGGTACACGGCCTGGGTCTGCCCACGGGCCCGGGAACAGTATACAACATCATCTCCGCGCCGGACCAGTACGAGGCTCTCCTGGGCAGGAAGCTGACGCCCACGCCCTCACATCTGACGTCGCGCATACTGTACGTCCCGAGCCACAACGACAAGGCCGCGCACCTCCCCATATACGACTTCACCAAGGACTACAAGGAGACGGTCCAGGATGAGCCCATCGGCAGCTCGCGCTTCAAGACCCGCTTCGGCCTGATGCCCAAGCCCAACGGCGACGGCCGCGGCTCCAGCGAGGTGAGCTACCTCGTCGACTTCGAGCCCCTCGAGCGGCGCAAATCTCTCTCCGGGCCCGTTGTCCCCGGCGGCGCGGGCGGCGGCGGCGCCCGCAGGAAAAGCAGCCTCGGGGCCGGGCCAGCACTCGTGACGCGCGGCACGGTCAGCCGCCGGATGCTGTACGGCGGTGCAGACGTGGGCCTGACCATCCCGCCGCCGCAGGCAGCGCTCGAGGACGGAGACGTAGCCTACAGCGTGACGCCCGCCTCGACGGACGTGGACATCCGGGTGGTGGCGAGCTTCCCCCTGCAGCCGACGGTGAGCCGGTTCGGGAGCAGCCGCAACGCGTGGTTCACGTTCACGGTGCCGAGCCTGCTGGACGAGGAGAGGACGCTGCAGTGGCAGGTCCACCCGGTCGAGCACGGCCTGCTGAGGTACACGCTTGTTGAGCTCGGGAAGGACACTTCTAGTGATGGTGCAGGGGTGGACAGTGCCGCGAAGGATGAGGAAAACTGGTGGGAGGACAAGGAGGAAAGCAAGGCCAAGGAGGATGGTGGAGACGAAGAGGAGGTCCCGTACGCCGCAACTCTCGAGAAGAATGAGCACCGAATCCGCGCAATCTACCACAATGTTGGCCTGGGATTTTCCCTTTCGCAGCCCTTCAGCGAGGGCACCCTGCTGCTGCAAGCTGATCTCGACCCGGAGCTCGAGGCCATCATCGTCGCCAGCCTACTCGGCCTGTTGTGGAGGGCGCGAGGCGAGGAGAGCAAGGGGAGGAAAGGCTCCAAGAGCGATGCCACGCCAAGGGCGAGATCCAAGTCCGAGGCCACCGCATCGGTCAGGAAGAACAGCGTCGGCACGGCGAGCGAGGAAGTGAACGCGGTCTTACCAGAACGAACCGGCCGTCGCAAGAGCTTGATAGGGAAGATACTGGGGAAGAAGTAATGAGGTGCAGGCGGCCCAGTGCTGTAGCAGAGGGGAAGGCGTTGTCAATTTCGCAGTATTGTACATGGTGTCTTCGATCATTTCGGCGGATTCTGGGTTGTTTGGTGTTCTGGATGATGAGATACCCGTGGAGAGATTGTCACTGTTATTCGTTTTCCTTGATGTGTACAGAAACGCAAATTATTAATTGGATTAATTGGCTGACGTAACTCATATGGGTATCGTGTATTCGTCAGCTTCATTGCAAGCGCGACGACAAAAGGTGTTCAGATTCGAAGTGTGCGAGCATTGAAGCCGCACCCACCCCCAGGCATGCATCTGTTCATGGACTGGTACCATGATCACGAACATGCACCCTTCTCACAAAGCAACCCCCGCACTCGGACCGCTTTCCATTCTCCTCCAATTTTCTTCTCATTCATTCATTAGACCATGGCCTCAGGAGCTCTGCCGGAACCAACTGGCTTCCTGGAAACGCCACTGGTGCCAATGGACGAGTTGTGGCCGTGACCATAGCCGTGATGTCCTCCGAGTCCACCACCGGTCGATGTGCCCCAGCCGACCTTCCTCGTAAAGGTCGCATGCGTGAGCTCTGCGTTGCCAAAGTCAAACGGCGCGCCCCTATTGAGGGGAATGTGGTTGATGCGCCAGTCCCAGATCGCTGCATATGTCATTCTGTAGGCCGAGAAGGCCATGACCGTCCCGATGACTGCGCCAGCGAAAATGTCGTACCTGAATCCAAGGTTAGCCATCATGTTGGGTGATACGCAGGCAGCCCCCGTTCAACTTACCAGTTGTGGAATTCGTCAATTGTCAGAGCACCACCAATGAGGCATGCGCCAAGGATCGGGGCGTAGATGGCGATCAGCTTCCACATAGCAGGGTGATAGTTGGAAAAGACCTTGAGCTTGGCGTTCAGGTACAAGTATAGATAGACAAAGCCTGCAAAGGCGGCCGTCGTGTGGCCCGAGGGCATCGATTCGAGGCTGTCGTCGATTTCGTTCCGGTCCCCAGTGCAAATCTCGGATGTATAGTAGATCTGCTTGAACCCGGCGGCATTGTAGCCGCCATCGGTGCTTTGAGTGGCAAGAGAGACATCAGGCTGGCATACAGTCAGGAAGTGCGGGCGCAGACCTCCGATCAGCCACTTGACGAAGACCTGGAAGACGGCGGCAGTGATCAAGGAGTAGAGCAGGCCAATGACGGCGTTGTTGACGTCCCAGAAGGAGCGGACGCGGATCTGCATGACCAGGAAGATGAAGATGGGGACAAGGGCGGCGAGCATCGCAGCGGCCCAGATGGGAATGATCTCTTTCCGCAGAGGGTAGGCGAACTCGGGGTAGACGATTTCGCCATCGGAGAAGAGGACGGCAAACGAGCGCGTTGGTGCTGGATGGGCCTCATAGACCTAATCCCGGGGATCAGCAACTGGAAACACAAGAAACAACAAATTGAAGCATGTAGTAGTAAGTATATATTATTATGACTCACACCGAGGCCGATCGCGCCCATGATAATCATCGTGACTATGTCGAGCCATGTATGCTTCAGCCACTGGCCGAATGAGGGCTTCGAGCTCATGGAGTAGTAAGGCGTGCCCTTGTCATTGTGGTGCTTGGGATGGGTGCTGGCTGTGTGTGCTGCCGGGCCGTCACGAGGTTTACGACTGAAGATCCCCATTGTTGAGGATGGTCGGTGTGGGTCGGTGAGCGAGGAGTTTTGACACTGGCCGAAGCTTCGGAGACAGACAGGGTGGTGGTGGTCAAGGGGTTGCGAGAGCTCAACACGGA
Source organism: Diaporthe ampelina (assembly GCA_023522825.1). Taxonomy (NCBI): domain Eukaryota; kingdom Fungi; phylum Ascomycota; class Sordariomycetes; order Diaporthales; family Diaporthaceae; genus Diaporthe; species Diaporthe ampelina. The sequence goes on along the minus strand of JAMFTM010000010.1, from coordinate 684,752 downwards.
GCCAGGGGTATCGATGCCTCGGGCTGAGGCTATTATGCTTGCAGCTGTCCTGGGTGTGACTGAAGAGAAACAAGATCACAAGAGGCTGTCCAGGAAAGGGGCACCATGAAGCATCTATAATAGTCACGACGAGACGGCAGTCAAGTTGACGTCACATGAAATCAAAGGGGGTTGAATTGTGATACATGCACATGGTTTGCGTCGCCTTAGCCAATGGAACACGCCTGTCCGCCGCGTAGTCAACAGTCCGAGTGGTAGACTATGTACTGTACCATCATAGCACGGCAACAGATTGCCGGACTATTGACCCACCGGTTGGCAGCACGTGTGGTACAGGAATGTTGGCCGTTGAGCTGCCCTTCACCACAGACAATATGGATCCTGTAGTGAGGGCGATCCATCGAAGAATCGAGACCACCTGCGAGCAAACTATGACCTCAGGGCTGACCCAGCAAGGAAATCCCCACATCTCGAGCCATTCGCGCCCAGACGGGCCAGACGGCAGGACAGACGGGAACAGCCTCAAGTGGTGGCTGATATCTGTGAAACATGGGCAAGCTCCGGCCCGAGAGGGGCAAGGGAGCCATGCAGTCAGGGGAGGGAGGCCTGTCAGACAGTCGAAATGGGTGATCCAGAATCAGTTCGTGATCATCAGCTGTCTGTGTACGTCTGGCTTGCAGCAAAAGATACCCAGCACTGGTCTTGGCACACATCACCCGCCCTCAAAACTTGGCATCCCTGCCAACCCGCTATTCCCATTCTTGGCAGAAGCTTAGCTGACGGCGAGCAAATCAGAACAGGCAGCCGGAGCTTCTGGCCCGCTTGGAGCTGTTGGCACCCTGGTCCTGGCCGCCGTCCCAGCTCCCGCCACAGTGGCTGAGTGGCGCAAGGAGTGTGTGATGACGAGATGAAGACGTGTGAAGGTTCTCTATCAACCCAGCACACCTCTCTCTTGCCTCAATCGATCGATCATGCAGTGGCATAGAGACAGGCTTTACCGTTCAGCATCTCACCACAGATGTACGCTGTCGATTACTGTACTTCGAAGCCTCTGCCTACGACGTGGAATGCTGATTTTAACTGTTTTAAACCCTTGCGCTGGGTCTAACTGGGAGGATCAATTTGCGCCTGTTTTCTTAGATAGCAACTGACCTCAGCAAATTGAGGGTCCTCTGCTCGGAAGTATATATTCTTGATGCTTGGCCCTGGATCTAGATAACATGCTCTATGGACAATGTCACCAGGGCTTGGGTTGCATGGAGACTGTTCAGTGCGAAGGCCCAAATAGAACTTCCCAATGGGCGGATCGATCTCATGGCCGAGTTTCAGAAAGCGGGCCCACTCAAGTCACATTTTAATTTCACAAGTAGAGAATTCAATCGGCCCTGGCCAGGCAAGAAAATCACCTGCTTAGCTGTTCATTCGGCATTTCACTAGTAAGAGTAATATGGACATCGTCCTCACATTTTCTTTGGAAGATTATTCTACATTATCTGAGAAATAAAACCCTTACTGTATCATCTTACTTGTAATCAGGATGTAAGGGAGCTACTAGGGTGGGTCAAGGTCTAAAATTATTAAATGCTTGAGACAATGGTCCTCGCTTATGCTGTGCCTCTTAGGCTGGGGCCAGGCTACCGTGGGGTCCACGGGTGCGTGCCAGACAGCGTGTGAGTGCCCACGGCTCCTGAATAACACTGCAACAATTGGGATCACTCCAACTCTGGGACAGGGAAGAATTGCTTACATTTGCATTGCTGCGTGCAATATGAATTTGTAACACACCGACATGAAATTGCGAAATCAGAGGCCAGAGATGCCGAGATTCTCAGCCTGCGACTCGGCGCAGGGCCGCAGAGGGCGCAGAGGACGCAGATATGGCTCCATGATGAATTAGTTGCCAAACCCAGCAATATGTGTAAGTTTTCTGCTCTTACTCACAGACACGGCAATGTTTCACTGTGGTGTTACGAACAGGCCGCACTTACTGTCGTATGACTTGAGTTTCTTCGCCTCATTTGTTATAAACCAGGTCTCTCGCTCAATTGTTGCATGGGGCAGTCGCCCTCCTGAGAAAAGCAACTCAGTAATCATTTGCATTCACGGATAACAACAGCTTCCAATCCTGATCGACCAACCTACCTCATACGAACCGCTGATCCCTGCGACTTGGACCTGCCGCCATGGATTCTTCTATAGATGCGACACAGGCAAACGAGGAGCAGTATCCACGTCTTTCGTCTGCTGAGCGCCATAGCAACCAAGTCAACGATGACAATTCCGGCGCTGATCATATATGTTCAGAAGCTAATGCGTCATTGAAAGGACAAGCATTGGGTGGCAAAGTTTCGGGACAAGATCTCGACCTTGCAGAACCAATTCCTCGGTCCCTCACAACTTCCTGGTGGTCTATCTTCGCAGATTCGATTTCGATATTATCCACCGTTCCATTTCTTGTCCTTGCTGCTCTTCTAGCTCGAGCCGACGGAAATGCCGTGGACCAGAGCTCACAACGAGACTTCGAGAACAGTATCAAAGTCGTGAGTGGGCCATTCTATTCAACACTATTTGGGTGTACACATCGTAGAATACTGATTAACCTCTATCTGTACGATAAAGGCTGCTACGGCTCTTCCCATCATATTCGCTTCCGTCTTTGGCCGTCTAACTACCCAGGTGGCTCGCTGGCGATTGGAGAGAGGAGGCAGTCTTTCGTCTATTGAGCAGTGGCTCGGTAGCCGAACAGTGTCTTCAGCATTTCTGACACAGTTCCAGCTCGGTGGATTCAACATCATCGGGGCCACCATGGGAATCACGTGGGCGCTTTCGCCACTCGGAGCCCAAGCGGTCCTGCGCATATTTGGGACGAAAAACATGGATATCGTCGCTGAAACCTCGATGTCGTATTTCGATACGAACACTCTATCCTGGTTCACAGAGTTAGGAATCACAAGTGCAAGCCCACTCAGGTCCGACAATCCCAACTTGATAGATGCCATTTACACTGCCGCTTTACTGTCGCCCGACAGCACGAAGTCTGACAACCAAGATTCCTGGGGTAACATCAAGATCCCTTACTTGGATATATCATCACACAATCAATCCAGCCCAGGTACATGGATTCCTGTTCCGAACGATAAGACTGTACGCTTTTCATCTCTGTTGGGGCTGCCTGCCGTCATCACACCGCAGTTGGGTCACACATTGAAATTCACGATGGAGTCCAGCTATATGCACTTGGAATGCTCGCCATTTGTGCCCACAGCTGTCACGGGTGATGACCTCCTTGACACCGATTATCCCAGCCTCTACAACAATGAATCCTTGCTAGACGCATCCTCAGGGGCAAGCAATCTCACAAGAGTCGACAATCGGACATGGCAAGCTGTGACAAGTTGGACTATGGCTGACCCTTGGGTACTGGCGATGGATACATTTATCGACCCTCTCTGGTACGAGAGACTAATGCAAGACGACGATTGGCCCTCTATTACGGCCTTCGTGAACGAGACTGGCATATATACAACGCAGGCTAGACTGCAACTGCTAACGTGGGAATTGAATTACAACATTGCAACTTACAGTCCTCGAGCGACTACATGCTGGGTCTCCCAGCCCTACATCGAATCCGAGGTCGAATGCACCTGGTCCGACTCGTCAGTGGGGCGCACTTGTGCTGTCGTAGCGCAACGCCCCTCGCAGAAACCGCATGCCTCCATGAACATCACAAGCCTATCCTTTCAAGCAATATTTGCACAGTTTTCTGAACTAATGCCCAAGGCAAGTGGCTTACAATACTCCTACGGGCTAACGGACGCCTCTATTCTCTACCTCATTAATACCTCATCATCCTTCTTATTGGACTCGTCGTCAAGAACAACAGGCGATCTGTCTACAATCCCCGCCGACGATATTGGTTCTCGCCTTGGCCAACTTCTGAACACTTATCAGATAAGCAGCCAAGCGTTTGAGTCTGTAACCAGCGGTATTCTAAATGAAGATGTTGACAACATCACCGCTACCGCCCAGACCACTAGCACCAAAGAAGTCTACGCCATCAATAAGCCCTGGCTGGCAGTCTTTTTCATCACAACTCTAGTTATGCTTATAGGAAGCGTGATTGGGGCCGTCTTCTGTCACATCTCTCATACGCCCGAGATCCTAGGATTTGCATCATCAGCTATCAGGGACTCCAAGTATGTCAACTTGGCCCCGGGCTTCGGAGCACTAGGGGGCTTAGAGATGACTAAAGCTTTTGAGGGTATTGAGTTTCGTTATGGAGTGGTAGATAAACAGGACGGCGGCCGGGCGATAATGGGAGTATCCTGGAAAGTTAATGTTGAGCGGACGAAGAAAGGGGTCGCTTACATTTGAAAGGTAGCATCCCTCTCCTCACTTACCATGGCTCACTCTCATCGTGGAAATGAATCACAAAGCTCCTGAGTCCTGACCCTAGATACCTGCAGCCAAAAGAAATTCTATTACACAACATATTGTTCTTAACCCTTTTATGGACCAGCCGTCGACGACCGGCACCCAAAATCATTATTGTTCCCATCCTCCGCTCTGCTTTATCAAACAAGCTCAACCCGATGTCTGACCTACTCACACTGTCACCGTCACAGACCACGTCACTACCTGTCCCAGCTTCATAGTCCCACCGGCACAGCTTGCTAGAACAGGGGGGTATCCTTCGGGTGGTCACATCTGTGGGGAAATTGCAGCTTGAGTACTGATGCCAGCGAAGCACACAAGTGTAGCTATCCACGGATGAAGCCTGTACGATTATGTTGCTGATCACACAAATTCTACTGATATTATAGAACTGTTGGGGGCAAAATCGGGTCTTCGAATATCCGACTGACTCAGGTCATTTGGCGGCTGTTCCGGTATCTTCAAATTAACTCGAGCGGTGAGCTGTACAATGGTTCTTAGAACGAATCAATTTGACAAGTTGAGTCTCAAGATGCTGATAGTTTCGTAACTGCATTGGCGAAAAAAGCAATATGCTTTCCTAGAGTCAGGCACGTCAGCTGTCGACCACCAGCCAGAATAACCCAGCTTCGGCCCGCCTGTGAGACTGCAGCACAGGAACTAGTATCTACAACCGGCCTTTTCGCACGCATTCTGCCAGTATTGGTGGTCTATTTATTGAGCTAACATGAATTCGGCCTCAAGCTGCAGTGGTGCAGAATTGGCTGTCTTTGTCTCTTGACCCGGCCCCCGGAAACTTCTTTCCGAGCTGAGCGTTGGCGCCGTTCCAACGCAAGGGACGCGGCGATCATTGCAGGGTTTATCACATGTCCACCAATGCTTCGTGCAGGACGATCTGCCCAGCCTTTTTTTAGCCATGCCCACTCGGGCAAGCACCCACACCATCATCAGATTCCACTGTGGCGTGGGCCGAGACGCTCGAGCAACCACGGGCAGCAGGCTGATTTGCCAATCCATATGCAGGATGTGGAGACGCGTCCTTGGTTGTCGAATGGTTGGGAGTGATGCAATACACCTCCCCCGGGGTAATAAACGTTATTTGGCCACGTACCGTTACATTAGACCTACACACACTGACGAAGTCACTTTTTCTAGTATATTCCACCTATTGGTACCTCGTCTATATGTCTCTGGCCAAAGCAGACCGACTGAAGGTATTCAGACCTCGTCTTTGTCGCCTTTGTCGCCTTTGTGGCCCTCTGGGCAGGCTGACTAAGCATGGATATCTCTTAGTTGCTCTGTATGCCATGTATGCCACGCTTTCAGCTATTTGAATACTCCCCTTCTGCTAGCTTAATTACCCTTTGCCTATTCTGCTAGACTACCTAAATACACCTAAAGAAGCCCTAAGTAAGAGAACTAACTAGGGATAAGAGGTTGAGGGCTTAGATCTTTATTAAAGACGCCTAATAGCTAATTAAAGCTATTACTATAAAGCTTAAGGTTATACCATATTAGGTATATTAGGTACTTAAAAATAAGCTTATACCCTAAAAAAATAAGACTAATAGAAGGTCTTTATTTAATACCCTAAAATAAGTAGAAATATAGTAATAATTTCTCTTAAATCCTACTTATTACTATATAATATAAGAAAACCTTAAATTCTTTCTACTATCTAAATTATATACTAGTAAGGTTATTTTTATATATACCCTTTATACCCTTAGCTATACTTATAAGCTTTACTACTACTAAATTTGTTATATAGCTACTAATAAATATGTCTATATATAGTAGTATTAGGAGATAAGAGCTAGGTTTTTTTATCCTAAAGATTAGAAATAGGTAATCTTCTTTAATAAAATATAGATAATTAATAACCTAATATAGAAGAAATAGGTTATAATTTATAATATAGAAAATCCTAATAATTTTATACTTCTTTATTATAAACTATATAGCTAAATATTTTAGGGCTACTTTATAGGTAGTAAATAAGATCTTAGGTACTTCTAGGAGAAGAGATTTAGAGGTATTAACTAGTATAAATATTACTTCTAGGTACTTCTAATTATATATTACTTTTATACCTATGAACTTAGCTTCTAAGGGGTCTTCTAGTAGGATAATACTCCTTCCTATTATACTAAGGGGACTAAGTAGATACTTTAGATAATGGGTATTCTAATATTTTAGTAGCTAGTAAATTCCCCTAACCTTAACCTTATAGAAAATATATAGTTTAGGATAAAGTATTAGATTGAATATTATTATAATATTTAGTTTCTCTCTCTTAAAGAGCTGTATAAAGCTATCCAGGCTGTATAGGAGTTGATTAATAGTGTGTTCCTATTATAGTTGTCTTATAGGATGCTAGATTGCCTTCAGAAGTATATTGATGCGGGTGGTGAAAGTATTGACTTCTGAGCGGGTACTTGGGAAGGATAACAGTAGGTACCTTGAATTATATACAGACTGCTAATAAAACGAGGTCCCTCGAGTTGTGTGGGTCAAAAAAGGGGTAATGTGACGGTACACGAAAAATTAACGTTTGTTACCCCGGGGGAGGTGTAACAGCAGCTGCAGGCCCGGCCAGCCCCATAACCCGTTTCACTGTTGCTTGATCACTTGGGCGATGCGTGGACGGCCGTGCTTTTCGGATCTTCGACAATCATCAACCAAACACCATCTCGAGCAACAAAGGAAGGGAAACTCAGCTCAACAATCCTTCCGCGGCGGCAAAATAGACGCCCTCTTCACCACCGACCTATCGTCCCGCTGAGCACGAGTCGCTCCCCAGCTCATCCATCTGCACCTCGAGAACACCAGCAAGAAAAAGCATGTCGTCATCTGACAAAGGAGGCCCACTTTCCAGATGGACGTCCAACTCCTCAACAGCGTGCGGCAGCCCGAGTCAACACAGCCAGACTGCTGCCCGGCGACAAACATGGGCGTCAGCAACCTGGGCCACCGGTCAGAATATCCTCACGGGCATGCTCTACCACCGCAAGGATTCCAACGCGAGTGCCCATCAGTTTGGCAAGTACCAGGGGCTCCACCAGTATGAGCACTTCATGACGACGAGCACGTTGCCATTGCCGCCTGCCCCGGCGCCGGAAAACGAATTGAGCGAACCGAGTCCCAGCAACACACGGCAGCGCGTGCCACCACTTGACCTTCCTCCCCTCCCGAGGCTCCTGGGACACGAGAACCTGGATGAATGGGACGACATCCTGGTCAGGACCCTGCGACTTCACGGCCTCGCCGACTATGTCACGCTGCCTCGGGGCGTGCCGGAGCCGCCGAGCTCATCGTCGCCGTGGGCAGCCACCAAGTACCTCGGCTCCACCGGGAACTCGACCGGTCTAACCCACGAACAGTGGGAGCGCGACCGCGCCCTCGTGTGCCTGCTGATCACCGGCTCCTTCAGCCTCGACGTCCGCGACACGCTCCTCGCATGCGGCTACGACCCCTCCGAGACGAACCCGAAGGCCATCTACGACCTCGTGCAAGAAGCCCTCCCCAAGGCCGCCGGCGAGGACGTGGCGTCGTGGCTGCGCGAGCTCAACTCCATCTCGCCCGCGGAGCCGCGCTTCGGCGGCAGCCTGAGGGAGTACTGCCTGCGGCTGAGCTACCTCCGCAGGAGGCTGTACGTCGCGGAGCCGCAGCCCAACGACAACCTGGTGCTGGTCATGGCGATACTGGGCCTCGGCCGCGACGGCAAATACGAGGACCTGAGCATGGCCCTGGGCCAGCAGCTCGAGAGGGGCGGCATGAGCTGGCAGCGGTTTATGGGCGACCTTGCGGGCGTGCACGGTCGGCAGGTAGCTGAGCGGAGAAAAAATAGGAGAAGGATCCCTGAGGAACCTGCCTGAAGGCCTCGAGCGCGGAGTAAGAAGTATAACGAAGTATATCCATTGGGAACACTTCGTCTCGGCAACAAATGCGTTTTGATTAAGGAGCAGCACCGTGGAGGAACACCGGCACTTCCCTGGCTCCAAGCACGAAGATGAAGAGAGGAGCTCGGTCTGTGATTGAAGACGGAGTATAATATGTCTTATCAACCGAGCCCACGAGGTGATATTGAGGCAGGTGGACAGGCGCAGCTCCGGGCTCCAATGAGCCCGGTGTTGCTTGACCTTCGTGGTCATGCTTTTCAAAATTACGCCATCTGACTCCGGAATTTTCGTTCTTCTACAGTCTGAGGCATACAACGGCATGTTAGTGGTACTGGAAAACACAGCACGGCACACATATACGCATGGTCTAGGAGGACGAGATTGAAAGTGAGATCAGGAGGCTGGAAGCCGTCACAGGGGAGGACAATCCTCAGATACACCTTTTACTAAAGCTCCTCAGTGTAAAGAACAGTAAGCCTGGTAAAGGCGTGGTGGTCATCCCTGTAGGAGTATAGTTATCTTCGTTAGTAACACCTACCTATTAAAATCATAAGATCAGGGATTTACACCCACAGAAACGGGGAGTACACCTAAGTCCTATTACAAGATAGCCTCCTACAGGATAACCTCCTATAAGACAACCTCCTATAAGACAACCTCCTATAAGATAACCTTGGGGTTACGGGGCAAACACGCAAAGCCTGGGGCTCTATTTCACTCCTTGATAGTGAGAACGGGCGTCGAGGGCGAGACTCTGAATTGAGCCTGATGTCTCCGCTTGGTGATGGACATATTGAAAAGCACTCATAGGACCAAGTAACAAAATGTGTAAGATATATTCAAACCTCTTAATAGGTATTTCATCCTCGAAAATCGTTACAGTCGACGCATCCAGTTTTTGTGTCCACTTTAGCGCCTGCCGTGAGGCACTCCAGAATAGGCTGACTGGGTGTGTGTCTCATTCCAATTGCATCCTCACCAGCCATGGTACAGGCATTCTCACAAACTTCTAGTTGCAGGCGGCGAGCTCATGGCTATAACATGCACAAAGACGACCTTATTGACATTCTAGAATCAATTTTTTTTTTAAAAAAAAAATTACTTAGAACCTAAGACTAAAACACCTATAGTATTCAACCCCTTTTTAGCTACCAACCAGTTTTGGTGCCCGGTGCACCAGCCCGGGAGCACTGCCCGTGCGACTGGCTCATCCGAAGATCAAATTAGCTCCCGCTAATTTCAAGCAGCTCTGTGATTCGGTTGTGCGTAACCTGAACCTCTGGGTGGTACCCGTCTTGCCACAATGATATTACACACGATCGTACGTCACACTTCAACCAGCTGTGTTATTCGCTCGTTCGTAACTTGAGTTTGCACATGTGCACGTTGGACGCCGAAGTGCGGAATGCCCAGAATTGTTGATTGGAACCGAGAACCCTCAGTCGATGATAGAAAAGGGACAATGGATCGGTAGCCAGGTAAGTCAAATTTCCAGACCTCTATCTGCCCAGCCCCCTTGCTCAAGATCAACCAAGGTATTTCTTCAAGATGCGCAATCTACTCTGTGCTGCAATTCTGGTCACGACAACCTTGGCGCAAAACATTACTCGGCTGCCACCAGGCCTGACAGTGATTATATCAGTTGGAGAAGGCATTCTGAATACCGGCACAGACGGTCACGTACAGCTTGTATTCGCGCCGCCCGGCACAGATCCGCTGGATCCAAAAGATGTTACCGCGCCCAACTACTTCTTCGGCCAAAATGTGTACGGACTAGGCGCTGGAAGTTCTATTGTATTCTCTGACGCAAGCAACGCTAGTGATGGCCTTAGAGTCTCTGGGTACAATTACGCCGGCATCGACACTCTCCAGCCTGGAGACTACAGCATTCAAGGGATCATGAACGTGTATGAGAAGGCAACCCGTGCGGACGGCTCAGTGGTCAGCGCGCGTTTCCCTTGCGGCGATGGTGCTGTCAGTATCGGTGGCTTTGGCAGCCCACTCACACCAATACTGAGTGTTGCCGTCACGGGCCAGGCACAGACAGTCAACCTTGCCATGAATAGCACAATTCCCCAGGGCAACTTCACCGGCGAGGAGATCGGGGGTTGCTATCAAGGAAACTACAACGACACTGAGCACACAAAATATGTCAAGATCCGCAGCAACCTTTTAAGCCAGTGGTGGGGCCGTGATATTTACGTTGGCGCCAACGTTTTGTTGCCACACAGTTACGATACGAATGACCCAAACAAACGTTTCCCTGTGTTGTACAGTCAGGATCACTGGTCCGCGGGAAGGCCAGCAGTGTTTACTGTCTCAGGTGGCGCCATCGAAAACGCATGGAACAGTGGCACGATACCGTCTGCAAGTAATGCGACCGGAGGTCGCCCGACCCCAGACCTGATAGTTGTTACTTTCCGCCACGAGACGCCATTCTACGACGACTCCTACGGAGTGAATTCGGCAAACTTGGGACCCTGGGGCGATGCTATCAATGACGAACTCATTCCGCATATCGACGCCACATTTCGGACAATTCCACAGCCGTATGCGCGGATCCAGGATGGCGGCTCAACTGGGGGCTGGATATCCGTCGCCAGTGTCGTCTTCCGACCTGATCTATTTGGCGCTTGTTTCTCGTCCTACCCAGACCCCTTAGACTTTAACCAACACCAAGACATACCACTTTATACCAACGCCAATGCCTATGTACGCCAGGACGGGAACGCCATAACTTCTACCCGTACCTTTGAGAATGACACGGAGATTGCCACAACCACGGTAAAGCAGGAGAACCACTGGGAACTTACCATTGGCACATCAACCCGTGCAGCTGAACAATGGGATGTTTGGAATGCCGTGTTCGGCGTCCAGGGCCTCAACCACTACCCTCTGGAGCCGTGGGATAAGGTCACAGGTCAAATCTACCCAGAGGCCGTGCAATATTGGAAACACCTTGATCTTTCGGAGCACGTTGCGAGCAACTGGGACAACGATCTGAATCTTGGTCAGGTGCTGAAGGGCAGGCTGTTCGTATCTGTGGGAACCCACGACGACTACTTCCTCGACAGAGGCGTCGCCAAATTCCAGCAACGCGTCGAGGCAAAGGGCGGGAGCGGCTGGGCGAACTTCACCTACATCCAGAATGCGCCGCACGGTTATCCCGTCTACAACATGATGGATCCATGGGAGTACCTGGAAATGGTAGTGGACTGGGTGCGGGATCACGCGCCCGATGGGAAGTCGCCGCTGTCCCCTGCTGTCACCACAAGCCGGGCCCGCGGGAACAAGTTCGAGGACATCATGACCTACGGCGGACATGCGGCTGCGTTGGCCCGACAAGAGCCCCCGAGGATAGAAGGGGCCTCGGCGACGGTAGGGAGATGGGACCCCGGCGTGGCGCTCGAGGCCCAGTGGTTCGTGGACGGAAGACCACAGGGCCCACCTTTTGCGGTGCAGCAGGGCACGCAGCTCGATTTCTCACAGCAGCCGGCGCCCGGTTCGAGATTGCAGATCGGAATAACTGGGCGGAAGCTTGGCTATGTCAAAGAGACAAGGATGAGTAATATTACCTACCTGTGAGAGGATTTACGTGGGCGACTGGAGATCCACTGGTTGCTTAGGTAGTCAACCAGTTTTCACATCGAGGTCCAAGGAACCCTGTAAAATACGTGCTCGATTACCTATGTCTCTGGACTTAAAACTTCTTCCTTGCCCATTCACTGACCTTCTTAGTAAATCTCACAGATCTCGCATCCACAGCCCTGTTGAACAAGTCGCTGACCCAGAAGAGTACCAATGTGTTTACAACCATGCCCAGGGCCCACCTCTTCAAGAATCTCGAATTCGCAGAATCCATCAACGCCGTGGCGGCATCAACCTGGTCCTGATGCACCAGAGACGCCGCCTCTTGGTTCGCATCCATCCACGCGAACCAAGCGGGTCGGACATACCGCATGCCGACGATCTCATTGACACTGCTGTGGCAGAGATACATAGAGTAGCTAATCTCGCCCAGGTACGCCGCAAAGCGGTTCGTGAACAGGCGCTGCAGCAGGGGCTCGTCGCCACTGCTCAGCCGGAGGGGTGGCGAGTACATCACCGCCGTCATGATGAGCACGGCGCCCCAGGACAGCCAGAACAGCTGTGTCATTGTCTCGTCGCCGTCGTAAGGGGCCGGCGTGTATCTTGCGGCCAGCGTGCGATACCCGGGTGTTTGCGCACCTAGGGTTTCTGGCCACGAGCACAGGTGGCATCCGAGCAGGAACCACAAGATGGTGGTCAGGTTGCCGAGCAGGTGGGTCATCCTGCGCTTCTTGCCCTGGCCCCGGCCGACCTGATCGCCACCAACAGCCGTGCCGTTATCGTCATTGGTGTCGTAGATGCAATATGACGGCCATGTGAGTGACGCCTCGGCGAGCAGCGGTCCTGCCAAGAATATCGCCTGGTCACAGAACCCAAGCCGGAAAGCCCATATGATGCTGGCCAACAGAACGGAGATTCTGATCCAGGCTTTGGAGCGCGAGAGGGCAGTGAGATACAGAAATATCATCATCGACCCATTCCACTCTACAGGAATGGTCCATAGGTGGCCGTCGTAGGGATTTGGGAACTGCGTTGTGCGACCGGGCACAAATTGGAACGGGTTTAGTTGGCCTGATAAAATCGACAGCCAGTGCCAGAATTGCTCAGATGCACTACCCAACGTCGGCGGTATGGTGGACGGGTTGTTGTCGAGGATCGGCTGGTGCAAGTCTGGCCAGCGAGCCAGCGTTGCGATGATAGCTGTCTGGACTATAATTGAGGGATAGAGACGGAATGGTCTGCGGAAGACAGACCCCGAGATTGAATCCAGGACTTTCTCACTGTCAAGCTTAGAGCGGCTCGCCTTGATGACAGATATTGTCTTGACCGACAACACGAAGCCAGATATCAAGAAGAATATGGACACGCTTGCTCTTCCGGAGTGGATCACCCTGATGATGGGCAACTGCCAGACGAAGTTGTTTGTCTCGGTCGATCTGTAGCCGTTGCGCAGGGCCGGAAACCATAGGTAGGAGTAATGGAATATGTATACAATGAAGGCGGCGACCCCCCGGAGACCGTCCATGTAGGCCGTTGGCCGAGGCGGTCCCGTGTTCTTTGCTCTGGATATGCCATAGAGCCTGTCGGTAATAAAAGATGGTAGGAGGACCCGTGTTATGATGACGACGCACTGCCGCAAGCTGACATGGCGCGCTTGAGCAACTTGACTTCTGCCAAGCGATGCTTGTTTCTCCTTCAATTGCATTCCATTTTCGATTTCATCACCATGACCGTATAAGTTCCAAGTCGGAAGAGAGTCTGTGCGCATGATCCGCGTGTACGCCCCGTGGGTGAAATCTAGAGCGGGCAGGACGTGTTGCAGCACCATGTCAACGCCAAAGGCTGGGATCCGAACATTATGCATGAATGGCGACAAGAAGAGGGAAACGGATATGCAGACATCTTGCCAGCAACAAGGTTATATGGCTTCCGATTATTGCGTCCGTCTCGAGCTGCCTGGATTGCACGACGGGCGGTTCCAGGGCGATTCAGACATCGATGTCTAAGGCAAAGATCCGCAATCAACCAATTCCAGCTTCATTCGACATATCAAATGTTGGACATATTAAATGTCGCTCTCCCATCATTCAAGACAGTTTTGTGGGTTCGGTTTGGACCATTCAACGTCCCAATGTCTGAGATATTTTGGTGTGAGTGGCTGAGTGGATAGACAAGAACGGTTAGCAACGGCTGGACCCGCTTGGTCAGATTAGGGGGCCCGCGTGCACGATACGGGATTGGTCTGGGTTTTTGGAAACCTGAGTAGGTACAGCGTCTCAGACATGTCACTGCAAGTCTCGCTGGAATGGAATGACTCGGATAGGTGAAAAAACGGCCGCCCCTTAGCCAAAACTCGGGGTTGAAAATCTCTCTCGTGTGTCGATGGAATGCTACTATACTTGGTCTTTAGCAAATTCTATTGATCGACATACGTGGCAAGCATTAGTCACTGTCACCTCCCACGCGTCCCTGGGAATTTGCATGTCGCTGGATCAGTGCATGTCGTTAAAAGCGAGCAGCCTGACTCTGTTATCAGTGGTGGGGGAGGGGGGCAAGCAGTTTCGGGAATTTCTGATTCATTGGCCGATTTGCTAATAAGCTGAAGTTTGTGCAATCACGTAAGTAACGTGGATTGACTGACGGTCAGGCCGTCGAGAAAGTACGGCTCTGGTAGCTGTTTCACGTAATCGAGTCTTGTGAGGCACGATAGAGAACAGAACCATTGGGAGGACTACCCTGGTGGAACCGAATTGTTTAGGAATGTTTCTAAAATTGACACGCATGACAGTTTGTGGAGCCTTTAGGAATCAGCTTGATCTGCTTTGTGTATCTTCCCACTCGGCCGATAATACATATGTACCCCAAAAGGCTCGCCTAACGTTACCGGTAAGTGTTGCCGCGATTTCCTTCTTTATTCTTTCCCTCGTTGACCCTGGAAATGTCACGGTCAGTCCCAATTCCAAAGCTATTGCCGCGGTTGCTCGTGTGATAAGAGCAATCCTTTTTAAATATTGTGGAAGAAAAAGCGACCGCCATCCCAACTAACCGCAATGCATCTATGATCTCACGTATTATACTCTGCTGGCCTTTTCAATCAGACGTGGCTGAACAATCGGCCTGGATAATACACTGTATTCTTCACACAAGGCGTTGTAGGTAGACAATTTGTGAACTGATCTTTGTGTTTATTAACTTCAAAAGCGATTTGCTTTTGTACTATAACTGATTAAGTTGTAGATAGAAAATGGCCATCCAACCAAATACAGCAGGATGCACACGAATTACGTCTAATCATCATCCTCCGCAGCGGCCTTCTCCACAAGGTAGTATCGGTCGGAGCCCGTCTCGGGGCTCTTATCGTGCTCGATGGCAACCTTGTTCAGCTGCAAGAGGGCGTTCTCGAGGGCGGTGTCCTTGTGGCGCCTGTTCTTGCGGCCGAGGTCGTTCAGCCACGGGTTCTTGTTGAGCAGGTAGTAGACAATGGCGATGAAGATAGTCACGCCGATCGAGTACGCCCAGACCATGACCACAGTGACGATGTCCGTCCAGCCGTTAGAGGAGTTCTCGAAGATGGTCTCGGGAGAAGTCCTCATGACACCACCGCCCGAGCCGGACAGCCATCCGAACAGGGCAAAGATGGTAGCGAGGACATCCACGACGAAGATGGCACCGACGAGCTGCCACGAAGGCCACGTCTTGCCGCCACGAGTGACGAAGATGAGCCAGTTCTCGGTAAGGGAGATCTCAAGGAACAGGACTTCTTGGACGGAACCAAAGTTCTGGATGATACCGCCGTTCTCGAGGAACATCGTGGCCCGGATAATCCAAGTGGCAACGGCCAGCAGCGAGCCCAGGACAAGACTGACGACCCAAATCTTGGGCAGCTGCCATTCGACGGGCCGAGGCTCGACATGCGCATTGTCGTAGGCAACAGCGACAGTAGCCAAATCGGCGAAGAGCGCAATGAAGACGACGAGATCCGGTCGAACGGTCTCGTTGAGGATGATCATGGAGAGAGTGAAGTAGATCTCAAGATGGATGCAAAGCGCAATTCGGTACTCCACGTAAGCCTTCATCCGCTGGAAGATCTGTCGTGCCGTCTTGATAGAGAGAACAATCGTGCTGAGACCGGGAGAGAGGAAAACAATATCTGCTGCGGCTTGCGCTGCTTCCGAAGAGCCCTCCACAGCGATACCACAGTCAGCCTTCTTGAGCGAGGGGGCGTCGTTGACACCTGTGGTATGATCATTAGCGCCAACGCCTTACGAGAATTTGAACTCCAAAGAAATAGAAAAATCTCCCTGAGGCTGTAAAATGGGCAATGCTTACCGTCACCAGTCATGGCAGTGAGGGATCCCCTCTGCTGCAGCATCTCGACAACTTGGTACTTGTGCTCGGGGAAGACCTCAGCAAAACCATCCGCACGGTCGATGAGGTCATGCTGCAAGCTGCCAGACAAGCCGCTGTTGAAAAGCTTCTCTGCGTTGTAGACCTTGGTACCGAGACTCAACATCTTGCAAGTTTCCTTAGCGATAGCAATAGCGTCACCAGTAAGCATCTTGACGGGAACACCTGAACAAGAGGATTAGCATCACGGTTTTCCATGTGTGGAAGATTGTAAGGGTTTGATTGCCTTACCGAGAGCCTGTGCCTCAATGATAGTCTGGGCAGTGTCCTCACGGGGCGGGTCGAACATGGAGATCATGCCGAGCAGCTGCCAGTCCTCGTCGTTCCTCTTGACCGCGACACCGAGAGAACGGAATCCACGGCTAGCAAACTCCTTGGCCTTCAGGTTGTACAAGTCCCTGGTCTCAGTTGAGCAGTTGGCGAGGTCCACGACGGCACGGGGAGCACCCTTGGCACAGATGAAACGGTCCTTTCCGAGTCGGCACTCGCAAGTGATACGCTTAGAAACAGGGTCGAAGGGGGTGAACTTGTCAGTGATCCATCCTTGACGCAGGATCTCGCGTGCCTTGGGGTAACGCTTGAGGGTCAGAATGGTAATCTTGTCGATGGGGTCCAGAGATTGAATGTTGTGAGAACTGGCCAGGGCGGCAACGGCCATCATCCAGTTGACATCCTGACCCTCGGCCACGTATGGCTCGCGAATGCTAAGTTTGTTGGCGGTCAGTGTTCCAGTCTTGTCGGAGCAGAGAACATCAACGCCCTGGAGGATATACGACATTAGTACCAAGTTGTGACGTGCTCAAAACCCACATCGGGCTACTCGGGGGACTTACAGCCAGGGACTCGATGGCAGTCAGCTTCTGGACGATTGCCTTCTGCTTGGCCAGGTACGCGGCTCCGACGGCGAGGGTGGTGGTGGTGACGACGGGGAGACCGACGGGAACACCAATGATGAACAGGATGAGCGAGTAGTGCAGGAGAGTCTGCACGCCGGGGGAAGCGATGGGAATGTGACGGAAGAAGCCACCAATCCATACAGCCAAGATCCAGAACATGACGAGAACGAGCAAAGATGTTCCAATGCTGTCCATGACCTCCTTGAAGTGACCACGGTCCTGGGTGCCCTGCACAAGAGAGGCAGTCCTACCGACGAACGAGTAACGCGCCGAGGTCTTGACGATGGCGTAGGCCTTGCCTCGCTTGCAACCAGTCGTATAGAAAACCAGGTCTCCCATGTATCGGTCCACAGCAAGCGACTCGCCAGTGATAGCGGACTGATCGCAGGCAACCAGGGGCAGGCCATAGTGAATAGATCTCGCGTCGTCGTCGTGATCCTCCTTGTCGCCCTTCTCATTGCTTGTCTCATCGCCAGAGTCGGTGGAGTCCCCGCTGAACTTGTCCTCGTTCTTGAGCTTCTGGAACTCGTGGTAGTCCTCGGGCCGGCTGTAGTCGCAGATCAATTGACAGTCGGCGGGAATGCTTCGACCTTCCTGGAGAATGACAATATCTCCGGGGACGAGCTCTCGAGCAAGGATTTCCTCTTCCTTGCCGTTGCGGACGACGGTAGCCCTCATAGCAATATCGCCCTTCAAGCTAGCGACGACATCGGCTGCCTGCTTCTCTTGATACCATCCGACGGCAGCGTTGAGGAGCAGAATACCAACAATGACACCAAAGTCAATCCAGTCTTTCAGACCGACAGCGAGCAGCGCAGCGATTTCCATTACTGAGATGTAAATGTTAGATAACACTCTCATACCCCTTCGCGATACAGTCTATGGCAAGCCCACTTACCGTAGAGAATTGGACCCTGGAAGAAGCCCATGAACTTCCTCAGCTGGTTTTCCTTCTCGGCGGTAAGCTCGTTCCAGCCGAAACGCTTGCGGCGTTCTTCAACATCGTGGTCGGAGATACCCTGTCGCATGTCTGTCTCGAGCCACGCATCGGGAGGAGTGAGGTTCTGGTTTTGCTCGACCTCGAGGTCGCCGCTGAAGATGAGCTTGAGAAGCGATGGGGGCTTCTTGTTCTTTTGCTCCTCCTCTTCGAGACCCTTCTGCTCGCCACTGGCATCGTATCTGGTGATGAAGCGGTCCAGGGCCTCGTACTCGGGCAGTTCGCTTTCGTCGATATCGTGGCTTAGACCTCCCCTGGTACGGTCAGAGGCTGAAGCCTCCACGTCGTCGGCGTGGGCGGCGTGGTTGCCCTCTTCTTTGTGGCGTCCGAAAGCCATTTTGACCGTTCTTGTGGGAGGATTCAAGGGTGTAGGAAGTATCACCAAGAACGGTCACCTGAGAACGCCTACTTCTGAAAACACGACCGCCTGCTACCGGAAGTAGTGTGTGCGGATTGTAGGAGAACTAGGGACCGCTAGAGGGAACCATTGGAAGCCAAAACGTGTAGATCCAAGAGTCGAGCGGACGAGGGGCCATAGGCTCTTTTGAATGAATTCGTCGTGAGACATTTTTTTTAATTATTACCTGAGGCACTTTTCCCACACCAACCCAGCCCGTCTGATCCGGGCCCTCGCTTTTTCGGCCTCGCCCAGCTGCACGTCCGTCCATCGCATCACGCTGGCATCATCTGGCTCTCGCCCGGCCAGGCGTGCAAGTCGCGCAAAAGGGCCCACATGATGGAAAACCAGGGAATACGTGAGGTCATTAGCAAATGATATGGGCTTGTTAGACATCCGGCATGCGGCATTTTGTTGTCTCGCGGGTCGGATGGCTCATGATTCGCTGATCAAGTGCCTGTGCCGGTGGGATTGCAATTCCTTCGCTTACTGTGGCGCTACTGTACGGAGTCGATGCAAGTAGTCAGGGTAGACTACAATGCCCTGGGATCCCAAAGTTATCCCTGTTTAAGAGAATTTGGTTGGCCGGGTTAGATAAGAGGTATTTACTGCCTGATTTTACTGCAAGGAGTACTTTTGAAAGAACAGTGGACCTTCTCCAGAAATTTTGAAGATCTGTAGACTACAGCCAAATCATGAGGAGAGTTACAGCTGACTAAATGCTGCACTTGCTAGGATAACTTCGGGATCCTAGGGCATTGTACAGTGGCCCAAACCTGGAGACGTGGAAACAACTCACTCTGTCACTCATGGCTGCTGGGACTGCGGGATGGAACTTTGTCCAGCAGCAGGGCAGCAAAGCCGGGGCTTCCGTATGCGATCGCCTCTGATCTTCGCGAGTGTGCGAGGACCACAGGAGAGTGGGGCCGGCCGCCCCCAGCATGCCGTCATTGTGTGGGTTTTGGCAAGCTTCCGCGGAGCCTCGCAGGGTATTTTATTCTGGGGACACTGGTCATGAATAAATTGCATGGACCACTTGCTGGGACTCAAGCGTGAAGACGAACCTGACGAGGAAAGAAAGACCGATATCCCTCGCGATTCGGCCCAGGAACAACCTGCAAACAAGCCTTGCTAGGGCAGAGTTTTTGAGGCTCAAAAGGACCTGCAGATCCTCACAGACCTCCCAGGGTGTCGGGCAAATCCCAGCGCGAGGATTTGTCCAAGTAAGCACATCGGTTCCGGGCTCGGCAGACCAACCTCGGCAACGATCCTTTCAAGTGTGTGTATTCCCCGGCGTGGGATATCCACAAGACAATGTAACAATGTTTCGTCATAGGCAACCTATCATTTCTTCAACGAGCTCTATCAGGCGCACATCTCTTCCGCAACGGAATAGTGCATATGCAGAATCCTTCTGGTTAAGATGACGGCTCAGTATTTTGTGTGTCCGACTATCTCTCTCGTGGAACCCATCCGAGTCTAGTCCTGCTAGTCCATCACGAAGTCGGTCTGCACAGCACAGTAAGGCCGCGTGGATCCACCAACGGACCATCCTTGGCTGGAAAGCTTCTTTCCACTACACGATACAGTGCACGCCCATCGATAAGCGTGCATCCATTCGCAATACTCCAGACTGCGGTACCCCAGACAGTCGCCACAAAACAAGAAAAAAGTGCAACCCATATTTTATCTCAACGGCCACATTCCGTCCAGATATCTGCACCAACTGATTCAATTAATTGGGTCTTCCCACAGCACCCACAACAATCGTGCTGGACGCTCTACTGGCTGGTCGTCTGGACCTCGGCTAACCCGGTGCCATGTGTGCTGCGCGTATGCCGGCTCTCCCGGGGAAGCCTTTTCTCGCCTCGTTTTTCTGTCTTCGTCTCCCGAGCTGCGTCCGAATCGGCGAACAGGCCAATCTTCGATCACGCCCTATTCCTGATCCCCATAATCTCACGTGAAGCGGTGGGCTCTGTCGGTGAACCCTAGGCTGCTGACGAGGTCAGTGCAGCTTCTACACCGACCAACGGGCACACATGTGTCGCCCAAGGTATTCACTATTGTTGTCTCAGTGGCTTTTTTCATTTCACGATGAAGACATGGCCGTTGAGTTATGAAGACAGAGTTGTGAAGCCATCATCGTGGCAGCAGAGATGTTCTACATGGTAACAGGGCGAGAGACTGTAGGCTTACACTCAAAGATTACACGTGATCCCCAGGATGCAAATGATGGACTGTGACGATGATTCAACACGTGAGTCCATCTGACTATCCCCAATGCCGAAGGGCAAGTCTCGTCTCCTCCCTAGGTCGAGGCCAAAAGATTGTCATTGCGTACCCAGAAACAATTAAATAGGCATCTTCAACATCCTTGAAGTAGCCCCAACAGCATTCGTAATAAGTACGCCCACACTCAACCTATCCAGGTCAGGGATTCACAGATGACCATTCCCCTGAGTGCTGTCCCTGACACTAATGCACCTCCTCTCCATTCTCTCCAACATCGATCGAACACAACTCCGGCACAGTAACTGTGCGCAACCCGGTACCGTGCCAAAACTGGAGCCCACCGCACATGATGTGGTTCTACCCCGGGATGGCAGTACTCGTGGCCGTCGCGACCGAGCTCGACTGGGCGACCGAGCTCGGGGACCCCGTGTACTGGGTCGGCCCAGGAACCACATAGCTCTGCGTGGTGCCGTAGAGGTCATACAAGATCCCCGGATCAGTCTCCTTGTACAGCGCGGTGCCGAGCACGCCGCTCGGCTGCGCAGACCCCGCGCCCGTGACGGCGAGGTTGAAGCACTGCGGGTAGCTCTGGGCGCCATCCACATTACCCGCGGAGTGCAGGGCAATGATCTCGTGGCGCAGGACATAATTGCCGCTGGCAAGGTCGGCCGGGATCCGCACGAGCCAGGTCGAGTTGTGCTGGATGAGGACGTCGGCGGCCCAGGTGCCGATGCCTGACCCGCTGATGTAGCCGACACCGTCGACCTTGAAGAACTTGAGGGTCGTCTTGTCGACCGTCTTGCACGAGGCGCCGCAGCTGGCGAGGTAGTCGATGACGGGGCCGTGGTGGCTGTCGGGCCAGGCTGGGGTCCACTGGATCGAGATGGAGTCGCCTGCCTTCACGGGGATGTGGGCGCCGCCGTTGGTAGAGTTCTTGTGACAGATGATGTCTGGTGTTTGGAACGCGTCGGGGGCGATGAAGCCATTGTCCAGGTTGGACGCTGCCCATGCCGCCACGATGGGAGGGTTGGGGATGTAGGGGAAGCTGCCTGGGTCGTAGCCCTGATAGTAAACCCCGTTGATGACTACATTGTTGACATGCCCATGTGCCGCAACGATAGCAGCTCCACCGATGATGCCGAGGATATGCTTGGAGGCCATGGACATCTTCTAATTGTTCGCGGTATGTGTGTCTTCAAGATTCGATGCCTTTGCCCAGGTGTGTACTTCATGGGAGACAAGATATAAGTTCTTTTGTCTATATATTCGTGGGCCAAGTCGACCAAGTGCAACACGCTTATCCTATCCCAAATGCCCACCAAGATGCAACTGAGAAATAGTAATCCGTCAATAGAAGCCGAGATACAGAAGCTGGCGCGAATACTATCGGCGATGATTCCCATCTCGGAAGGGAACGGTCAACGTTGACCTCCGCGATACTTTGATTCTAGACTCGCCGCCCTCCATCGGCACCTGTCTTACAAGATTCCTCACGCCCAACACAACCCACCTCGGAAGCCATCCATATCTACAAGCCGGATGCGCCCATGGGGTGCATACCTATGCTCCGGGATATGCTGCGGTCCACCAATAAATCAACGATCGAGTCGCTCCACCTTGCAGCATCCAAGTCCGGGGGCAACCACTCGTCCGAGCGGTGTGTCCCTCCAGGCTCTCCTGACCTGTGATCAGATCATTTGTCTGCATCGCCTGGGAAAAGTAGCAGGCATCGTCAGCCTTATGGGTTTCCGCATTGGGTAATCTCGGCACCCTTCTCCCGCGGGACATCGTGCTCCGCCAAGACCTGGAGTGCATATGTCGTTGCGTAGCATCGACCTGTACTCATGTACCGGTATGCGACTAGGTAATAGCCACAAGTCGGGACGCAGGAAGACATTTCCACATGCACACGCAGCACCCACCCGCGGCCGACAGTTGACATGAAAAACCTTGCCTGATGCAGGTATGGATGGCACTGGGGCCTATCGCTCTCAAAGTGGGCCAAAATCAGACAACTCGAAGGAACGCCCCAGATCCTGGTCAAGCTCACTCACGCAGCAAGTACCTTAGGAATTTCTTTGCTTAGAAATCCTGCTCCGACGGCATGGGTGTGTTTACTGGTGGCGGTCACAGCTGACTCGGACGGCCATATTTACACTCAGCATTCCGAGGGAAACACCACTTACAGTGCACATACCTGCGGTTCCACAGCGTCAAAGTAGGATACTCTTTAGCCAGAAGAGATTCCCATTAATGAACAATTGATCTGAAAGAAAGTGAGAGTAGGCTACCACGTGCCATATATTACGCCAAGAAAAGAGGCTCTTTGCCGATCTTTTAATGCCAGAGACAGCAGAGAATTAGGAACAGATAGTTGTCTAGGACAGCCTTCTATACTGTGGGGTAGGACACCAGACAACCTCCCATAGGATACCCTCCCACAGGAAAACCTCAAATAGAATAACAATCCTTGGACAGCTCCAATAGGACAACCTCCCATAGAACACCCTTCTAACCACCTACCTAGGTACGGGACACCACCCAATGAGATAACCTCATACAAAACGCTCTACTACATGACACCCTCCCATAGGACATTGTTCCAAATGAAAACGGGGCCACGCAACCCCTCCGAACATACACACACACACACATGCCTCCTCGGAACGACTCCAAAGGACGCGACGGGCAAGCGTGGCATCGACATCAGCAAGCATTTCTCTTTCAATCCACGTTATGTACCCGCGCCGCGAAATCATTTCTCTTGTGACACCATCACACACACTAATTCGCACAATTTCATGGCAATATAGTATATCAAGCTGAAGAGGATATCATTCGATGGTCATGAGTAGAGTGCACCCGCCCGGCCCCGCCCCGCCCAGCCCAGCCCCCAAAACTCCCGCTGCCTTGATGAATAGTAGTACGTACATAGATCGCGCCCGTTTTCTATCTGCCTCTTCTATAGCTCAACGCCCGGTAGGTACAGGGCCCTGGGGAGAAGCCCCTAACAACGCAGGCGTAGTCGTGGGTGCCATGTCCTTAGAGAAGAACACCATTCTCGACATCACGCCACTCGCGACATGACCTCACCCGGTACTTCCTGCTCAAAACTCCCCGTCGCCGCCCCCACCGGCCACGGAGGCCATCCAGAGCCCGACCAGGCCCCACGTGTTGACCTTCCAGCCCCGCCACAGGCCCTCCAGCCCCTGGCCACGCCGGTACACGGCCTCGGAGACTGATTTCTTGCCGCCCTTCTTAGAGGCGGCAGCCTTGCCCTTGGCGGCTGCTGGTGGTGTTGGTGCGGCGTGCACGGCGCGGGATCCCTCCTCGTTCACGATGGCGTACATGGTGCCGACCACGCCCTGGTATCTGCCGGGCTGTACGATAGTCTCGAGGGGCGTGGTATTAGCAGCAGTCTTGGCCGCGCCCCGTTTCGATGCGGCCGGGCTGGAGTCGCCGTCGGCTGCTTGGTTGTAGCTGGGCTGGCTGAGGACGGCGACCTGGCCGCGCCGCAGGACGGTCTCGAGGGGCAGTTTGATGAGGAGAGCCGCGACTGAGGAGCTGAACTTGGCGATCGAGAAGGTGGCGGGTGACAGCTCGCTGTCGATCAGGAACTTGGTGCGCAGGACTAGTGGCGTGGAGAGGGCGAGGATGGGGTGTACGAGAGAGTGCAGTACAGTGGGCATGACGAGGCCCGAGGGACACAAGTAGGAGGGAAGAGAGCGCAATAAGGCGATTGTTCGTCGAGGACCACGTGTTGTGGGTGTGATTATCAACCTGAAGGGGGTCAGCACGGCCCAGAAGATCGGACGGCAAGTGTCAAGGGTACTGACCTCGTTCGAACAAGATCAAGCGGAGATAGTATAAGGCTTGTAACAACGGCGGCGGCAGCGGCCACGCCGAGGGATGCCCAAGGATAAGGAGATGCGATGTCGACGAGCCTGTCCAGATCCGTCTTCAAGCCCAGGTCTGGCACGTCGAAAAGCGCACTCAGCAGACTGCGGGACCAGTTCTCGAGCAATGACTGCAGGACGGTGTATACAAATGTGGCGTTGGTGCCCTTCCACGTGCCCCATGCACCTTCTCTCTGCCACAGTTGCGACAACACCTCGCTTATAGAATCAGGCCGGCTGATGTTGAGGATATGTGGTGGCAGGTCGGGCTTTTTCGTCGGCTGGGGCGAGTCTGGAGGTGGGGTGGTGGATCTCCTCCTCCTCGTGCGCGCTGGAGAGGGTGTGTTCGGGGCGGTGGACGTGAAGTAGGCCGGCTCGTCGCCTTCGGAGTCGGAATCAGGGAGCTATGTGGTCATGTCAGCGATCCAAACAGGTGAGAAATGCGCAGCTCGAGGCAGCATTGGGCGAGAGCCAAGGGCAACAAGGCGATCCCGGCTTACATCCTCGTTCCATGGGCTCTTGAAGGCGGCCTTGGCAGAGATTGGGGCGGAGGCTGCCAGAGGCGAGGCGGTTGCCAGTCCACCGAGATCATCCTGAGCGCGGACCTGCAACAGCAGCTTTGCGGCCTCGAAGGGCTGGGCCAGGAAGACGGAGGAGTACTTCCAGATCAGCTCGTCGACGACATCCTTGACGGAGCGGACGACGGATGGCGAGGGTTCGGAGATGTAGTCCTTGTAGTCGAGGTCTGAGAAGATGTCGCGTGCCTTTGACGCGTACTGGCCGGGAGGCTTGGCATGTGACGACGGCGAGGGCGACGATGTGGACGGCGAGGGCGCACTGCGGGAGAAGGCGGTTGGGCCGGGGATGTTGGACGTCTGGGCGGCCTGGTCGCCTATGGTGGGAGGGATGTAGTATGGTCGGAGGGGGTTGACTCCTGGCCGGCTGCTGGAGCCATTGCCGGTGGTGGACATTTTCTTGACGGGGGCGATTTGCAGCCGGATGGACGAGGTCGGGGGCGCACGTGTGTAGTGTCAGAGGCAAGAAATGGTTTATTGCGTTGGAACGTTGGCAATCATGGTCTCGTGAAGTCGGTTTGGACTGGTGGTCGTGAGTGCAAGCGTCGTCGAGGTGTGAAGTGGTGGTGGTGTTGGTGGTGTTGGTGATGTTTGCAATGGGGTGGGTTTTTGGTCGTGTTGGATGATGCGATTCGATGATGCGACGCGATGCGATGGGGCCCTCGGCGGGGAAAGCAGAGAAGAGCTTTCAGTTTGGGATGTGCCGCCCACTTTTGGATGCTGATGGGATCGATAAGAGTTGGGATAAGGTATACCTGAGTTGGTAAACAAGCTGTGGCTTGGGGTGTCGCGTCATGCGCCTGCTGGGCTCAGAGTTGGGAGTGCATTGACTCTGATCATGCCGTATTACATGTAATAAAGAGAGTACTGCTATCCGTACTCCATTCCTTCCCAATATCTGCCCGTCTTATCGAGGCTCTCTTGTCTCTCTCCCACCTTCCAGGCTCACCCCACAGCAGGCGGGAAGGCGGTACAACAAATGGATTACATAACGAAGCCATCATCCGCCCTGTTATCGTTATCGATAACAACCACATCAATCCCTGCCTCGAATTTTGCTGACGATCCCGAGCTCTTGCATTGGCGTTGCACGGGGCGGGACTGGAGACTCAGAGACTGGATGCACGTCAGGACCGCTCCCGGCCCAACACATATGCGCAATATTCGACTCACACACCTTCAGACGGCCCAGCTGCAGCCAACCTGCATTGACATCTTCAGACCTCAGCGCATTGGCTGTACAGAACCACACACCTCGCACACGCTCTGCGCGTTGGAAGCCTTGGGTTTAACCGGCTGTGTGGCTGCTCGTGTTGGCGAGGCAGAAATACCAGAAATACCACACACCTCGACACGCCCACATATCTAATAGACACCACAGACCCCACCACTTGTCCCTCGTCTGTCTCTACCCTCCTGCCCTCTCCTCTCCTCCTATTCCCCTCCAGCTACCACAATCCACAAACCATGGCAGCCCCGCGAACATATGCGCGGGCTCTGACGCGCCTCCGCCCCTCCTCGACGCCAACGCCCTCCCCACAACTTGCTCGCCGCTTCATGAGCACGAGGACCGCCCCCGCAACAGCGCCCAGAACTCTCGCCGCCCCGTCGACCTCCCGCCTCTCCCCCCGAGCCATCCGGCCCGCCCCTTCGATACCAGTGCGAGCCTTCTCTGCGACCCCCTCCACACGGCATGGCCACGTCGAGCCCCCCAAGCCCGGCGAGGAGCTGTGGGTCACCTTCATCGACAAGGACGGCCAGGAGCACAAGCTGGCCGTGTCAAAGGGCGACAACCTGCTCGACATAGCCCAGGCCCACGACCTCGAGATGGAAGGTACGCCGTTCTTATCATCATGTCCCACAACACGCTGAGCCTCGCCTTATCCTGATGCTGATTCTCCCTTCCTGCTCCAGGCGCATGTGGCGGGTCCTGCGCCTGCTCCACATGTCATGTGATAGTCCAAAACGAGGACCTGTACGACAAGATGCCCGAGCCCGACGATGACGAGAACGACATGCTGGATCTTGCCTTCGGCCTGACCGAGACCAGTCGCCTGGGGTGCCAGGTCGTCATGACCCCGGAGCTGGATGGCCTGGTGGTCAAGCTGCCTTCCATGACCAGGAATCTACAGGCCAGCGATTTCAAATAGGAAAAAAGAGGCGGATGTAGATACGCCATGAACAAAGAAGGAGTGGTCACTGCAGGCGATTCCGGTGGAGAGGGTTAGAAGCAGTACCGGGCACGCCTGGGCATTTGTAGCGAACACTGGCCAGGCGCAGACAGGATGGTACATTTGGCCGGACGCACGCTGGCCGTAATCATCTAATGAGTCCCCGTTTCGGGATGGGGGCCAACCTTGTATATGTATGTACACGTACTGCCACGACGCCGTGCCATGCGCCGGCAAAGGAGGGGCATGCTGAGTGGGCAAGATGCCGCCCACCATGCCTCGAATTGGAGAACCCTACTCTCGAGACAGTTGAAATGGATCCGATCGGTCTGCGTGCAGTCCCATCTCCCTGGATCGTGGTCCCCATCGCATCAAGCCTCCTCGATAGGCCCCTTCTTCAGCCCCCCACCCCCAGACGCAATCAAATCCAAGAACCCCTTCTTGCTCATCTCAGTAACCTTGTCCTTCTTATTATCCATCCCAATAACCCCCTGCTTCCGCGCGGCCCGCTCCGCCTCGGCAGCCTTGACCTGCGCCGTGCGGAACGCATTAAACAGCTGCACCACACCCCGCTGCGCGACCTTGCGCAGCCGCCGCTCCGTGGCCAGTATCTCCCCCGTCGTCTCCCCATCCACAACCTCCCCCGTGACAGGGTTCACATTCGAAAACGTAGCGTTGGTGGCCACCAGCACGTCCCGCACCCGCCCCTTCTCCATCGCCCGCTGCTTCTGCTCCCGCAGCTTGCGCCGCGCCTTGCGGTCCAGCTCCTCGTCCTGGACGAGGCGCACGCGCTCGCGCGCGTCCGCGCTCCTCGCCAAGACCGGGTCCGCGCGGTTCTTGCCCGAGATCTTGGTCCCCAGGATCTTGGAGATGGACGTCGCGAAGGCCTCGGGGTCGTTGCGCTTGGATTTCGACATGCGCTGTCTGAGGCGGTCCGGGTCCTCGTGTGCGCCGCCCTCCCGTGCGTCGTCGGAGCTGAGATGCTCGTCGTCTAGGTCCGAGAACTCGTCGTTGGCGGCTGCGTCGTCGTCCGAGTCGTCCCCGCTCTGGTCTTCCGCTTCGTCCCAGCCTGACTTCGACTTTGATTTTGACCCCGGCGCATCCCTGGCGAGCTTGTTCGCAGGTACGTCCCGTGCTATGGGCTGTGGCCGTGTGGGTTTTGTCCTTGTTGCTTTTGGCCTCTCGTCCTCTGAGCTTGACATGGAATTGATCGACTCGGCGTCTGACCCCGAGTCTGAGTCCCCGCCGTCGTCCACCTGGGCGTTGTGGATGTCATCGTCGTCCGAGTCCAGCAGGTTGACCGCCTGGAACTCCTCCGCGTCGTCGGATTCGGCCTGCTTCTGCTGTTGCTGTTGCTGCTTCTTCTGCTGCTTCTGCTTCTTCAATGGAGGTGCTGCTTTCGACCTTGACACGTCGTCTCGCGATCGCTTCTTTTGTGTTGTGCCGGCCATCGTGTGGGCTATTTGAGGGGCGTTGCCGTGGTGTTCGTTGGTCGGCTTGGAGGGATGTGGAAAGTTGGGGTGCAGCTGAGGGAAGGGGTTCAGAAGGTGGTGAGTTGCGGTTATTCTGCCGCGGAAATTTTTGGCGGTGTCTGGCGGGCAGGCCAGTGATGCACCCATAGCAGGTGCTGGGACCCCCGAGCGATTGGTGCTATCTTCTTATCGCTGTACCTAAGTACTTCCGAAGCCCCACCTGCATCCTAGACCCTTGTACCTGTGTACCTGTGTCTGTCTATGCCTTATATAATTCCTTGCTTTGACTTATTAGCTGGCTGTCACCCATGTTAAACCGATTCTTCATGACTCTGCCCTCATGGAATTGAGTGATCGATGCCTTGTAAAACTACATAATCTCAATTAGAACTGCCCTAAGCCCCTGCACCTTTAACGCTCACCCGAGTCTTATACTTAGCAGGCTGGCATAGATTTGCTGAAGACGTTTGCAGTGCTTGTAGTTGTCGTAGTAAACGCTTCCGCCTTCGCCAATGACAAAGCTCCCGTCACCTTCAGATCGGGTGACACTGGGGAGACAGACCAGGTGTGCTGTTTGCCACGTATTAGTCTGGAATGTCACAACGCCTAGCCACGTATTTTGGGGATGCACTGACGTCTGAATTCGCACAGGAACCCATCCTTGGTCATCATGCTTCCATCATCAGAAATGAAATAACTGCCCACCTCCAACTTGGTACCGCATAACCCAGGCACCTGCGTCCCATTCGGCGGGGAATACAGTGTGCCTGAGCTCGTGGTAATTGCGAACGGGCCGCACAACTTCACATCGCTGGGTCCGTCGGAAATGGCCCTCCTGGCAAGCAGTGCAACCACGGTGGTCAGAAGAGCTGTCATAGACATGTTGAGGGATAATGTGAAGAGAATAGAATTGTAGCAACCTGGGACGACTCCAGTCTACTCTTGACCACGCATGGCATGCTGGAATGAGTGCCTGGCTTTTGAAGTCCAGCTCGCTCGTGTGTAATAGCTGTTGCGCAACGAGGCCTCATGCTGTGGCCGTCAATCGCGTGCTACAGTGCTGTTCAAACATCACATCCGTAGTGTGACTTGAAGCACGAAGCACATGAGCAGTATTAGACACTCATGATTTGTCCTCAGCAAACAAAAATTCGGTGTCACTGTTCAATGATGAGTGTACCACAGCGGGATTTAGCACTGCTCTGATCAACGTTCTGTCCCACAACTAAGACTGACAGTGACGGTCACTAGGTCAGTTCCTAGGTAGTTCACTGCAGGTATCAACTACCTCAGCGGTCTCAATCCTTTGATATTAGACGATTTCGCTTATCAAACGAATGATCTATACCATCTGCAGAGGAAACAGTCATTCACTTTTTCATCATTGATGACCTACTAGGGGGAGGGGGCATTTTAGACATAACTAGAGTATATTAACTATATAATCTTAAATTACTTTTATAAGCATTTTATAGTACTAACATACATTTTTTTTATATCTATCAATTAACATACTTATTTCTAATATAATAGTAGCCCTAATATAATATCAGGGCCTAATATACTTTAATATACTATTAAGCCCTAATATACCTAGCCTAAAAAGGTGGTTTAACCCCTACTAAGATTAAGTTTTTTTTTTTATAATTTATCCCTAACCTAACTACCCCTTAGCTAATCTTTAGCTTAACTATATATAACCTATTAGAAGCTATAAAAATATAAATATAAGAATCTTATTTACTAGCTAACTTATATAATCTAAAACTAGCTAATTAGAGGAATTTCTAAAATATATTAATATATACTAATATAGTCTTAATTCTAATATAATATTAATATGATATTAACTTCTTAATAGATTTTACCTATAATAGTATTTTGTTAGTATTTTACTAGTATTCTACTATAATATCCTAATTTTATTTTAATATTATTTTATGAATAAATTGTATACCTATTGTAGGAACCCCCCCTCCCCCCGGTAGGGATCTCGGAACTTAGATAACTCAATCTAGCGGGAAAGGCGAAACAAACGCCCCACACATAGGCCCACCAACTATGGGATCACAAGGCAAACAAAACTCCTTAGGGATGTACAACCTTAATTATTTAGAAGTGACTCCAGATGCCAAGTCCTCTTATCCTCTCATCAGTTGACCAGCTCGCAGACCACTGGCAGCTTCCACCGCTGGCATCTGAAAGCACAAGGGAAGTAAGGAAAAAGGATGACTTTCTTGAGGATGCATGATCATTTATAAATGAAAAAGGGGCGTGAATCCATTCCCAATTCTTAATTTGTACATGGCAAGGGATGCTGCTGCCTGTGATTTGCCCACTTTTCCTTCGGCTCTCGGAACCATACCGAAAAATGAATCCATACCAGGGCTAGCGCCGAAGTGTGGGAACGGGGAGAGTAAAATGAAGGCCAAGAGTAAGCGGGCCGAAATTGAAGGCCGCACGCATCACAAGAAGGGGGAGACTAATATACACCCGCTCTGGGTGCACTCACTATGTACTATACGCTTTATCTGGAGGCTGCCTGACATGCAAGCGAAGCAATGACGGTCTAGGATATATCGTATATATCCGGAATATTCTCCTTGACTGTTTATGGGAGTGGATACGGAGAAGGCCGTGCCAACGCAACCAAGTAAGCCTGACCTAGCTAGCAACACGGGCTGCACGGCAGCTACGCGGTTACAGATTCGTATCCCTGATCCGCTTTTTTTGTTGGCCAGATCCCTCACCAATCCTTCTCAGCGGGATGCAATCAAAACATCTCCTGCCGGGCCAAGGATCAGGGGTTCGTAACATGGTATATGTATTGACGTGGACGGACATTCCCAGCAACTTGGTTCAGCTTACGGACCTACACTACTGCACCCAGCTCACGCATCTTTACACTTAGAAGCCAACCACTCGCTTATCTCTACCATGAAGAATTACGTCAGATTTCTGCTGGCCCTCGCCCAGCGCTCACCAGTCAGCGAAACTCCCAGCAACAGCCTCAGCACTAGGGCTGTTGCCGACCTCGGGTGCTACGCCCTAGACACCACCGACCCGCAGACACTGACATTCAACACCCCCTACGCGTGTTCTGAAGAATGTGAGGACCAGGGACACACCGTCTTCGCGGTCCGCGGCATGAGCTGCATGTGCCTCGACAGCATGCCGTCTGACGACAAGAAGGAAGACTCCTCCAAGTGCGCCGTGCAGTGCCCCGGTTTCATGACCGAAATATGTGAGTTGCTTTGGTCCCAACTCTCGACGCTGGTCCACACAACTCCAATAGTCAGTTGCTGACACAAT
Organism: Diaporthe ampelina; assembly: GCA_023522825.1. Taxonomy (NCBI): domain Eukaryota; kingdom Fungi; phylum Ascomycota; class Sordariomycetes; order Diaporthales; family Diaporthaceae; genus Diaporthe; species Diaporthe ampelina. The sequence continues at coordinate 652,473 of JAMFTM010000010.1, read as the reverse complement.
TTGATACTCAGGCGGCGGCGCGGAGCGTGGCTACTACTCCGTGGGCGAAGTCGACACATTCTCCAACACGACTACAAACACGTCGTCCGCTGATGCCGATTCTTTCACATACTCGGCGACTCTGACCGCAACTCAGACGGCTGTTCCTACCTATTCAGGAGCCCTCGTGAGCAGCACGAGCTCTGCCGCGAGCTCGGCCGCGACCTCCACTGGCTCTGCTTCGGATAGTTCTGCCTCAGGTAGCTCTGCTTCAAGCAGCTCTGCTTCACCATCTTCAACGGTCGAAAGCACCAGTGCGGCGGTACCCATGTTCGGCACCAGCCTCACCATGGTCTCGTCACTTGTCGGTGCTGTGGCACTTCTCGCTGCTTTGATCTAGACAGGCGTGCCTACGATCTGCCTTTCAACAGCGCGGCTTATGCCCGGGCGACATTCGACTTTCGTTGGATGATACAGATCCACTTACTAGGGTATGTCAGCTATGACCGCATAGATCTCTATGGGATGGGGCCCTTTGAAACGTGTCATTTATGAATAAGCACATGAATGATAGGAGCAAATGCTCCAGGAAATAACCAGCCGGGGGCCATTCATCCACCAGCCGCCGGCGCGAGCATCACTATGGGCGATCAGCCTCAAGTCAGAAGCAAAGTGCACACTATCTTGGTGTATTTAAGGGTCAGTGCAAGGGTTAAAATCATGTTTGCTTCAATGTATATAGTTGTCAAAATAAGACAAGTCTAAGTTTGTGTATCCCATGGATGAATGACAAGTCTTAATTGGTGGACTTTCAATCAGTCAGTCTCACATTTTCAGAGGTGTAAACATTCCCTTTTTACAACCTCTATACTTCCCTCCTACCTACCAGGGGGAAGGGGGGTATCTAACAGCATAGAGGTACCATTACAATAAGGTACTACAAGAATATCAATATATATATACTATTTTAATATATATTTATTTTATATCCATCATATAACATAAATAAAAAGGGATATACTATCAGTCTTAACATATTATAATATAATATTAAGCCCTAATATACTAGTATAAAAAGGGGGTTTAATCCCCACTAAGGTTAAGTTTTTTTTTTTTTAATTTATCTCTAACCTAACTACTCCTTAGCTATTCTTTAGCTTAACTATATATAACTAATTAGAAACTATAAAAATATAGAAATATAAAAACCTTATTTACTAGCTAACTTATAAGATCTAAAACTAGCTAATTAGAGGATTTCTAATATACCTTAATATAGCCTTTATTCTAATATAATATTAATATAGTAATAACCCCTTAATAAATTTTACTTATAATAGTATTTTATTAGTATTTTGCTAGTATTCTACTATAATATCCTAATTCTATTTGAATATTGATTTTTGACATAATTGTATGCCCATGTTAGGAACCCCCCCTCCCCCCGGTAGGTATATGTCTAATTCGTATCGTGATGAACATGTTTCGCTCCCACATATGTTGTGACTAACCCGACACAGTCTCGTTTCTGCTGCCACTCACGTAAAGACTCAGCGCCATCGTGTACACGGCAGGAAGTTGCGTATTGGCGGTTGCACAACGGAACCAAGTGTTGTCCGACGGCCCCCAAAGAGGCATGGGGCGATGGGTTCATGCATTAGGTCTCACACCGGGATAGCCTCACACGAGAATTGTTAAGCCAAACTAGTGGTCGACTTTCAGGCGGTGTGACAGTATTACATCGATTTGTGATTTGTAAAGTGCAACTCCCTAGCAAAGCTCAAAAAAATGCTTGTTATGTGCGTATCGGAGCGCTTCATGGCGCTGTGTAAGCATATAGGCGTACTGTGCAAGCAATCGGAATATTTACAGTAAACCCCTTCAGACCAAGCAGGTGCCTGCGATGGTGCCTTCAAAACGACAGGTTGGATGACTTCCTCAGCTGGGCTTGGGTGATCTACATCAACCAAGGTGCACCCCGGGGCCCAGAAGTCTGAAAATGACCAGACAGTGCTGTTATGGATGTAGGGTATCATCGTCTAGGATCACTATAGCTGCGGCCTCCACCACATAGCCGTACATTTCAAGATGCCAGTCCACAACTTTGGTTGGGTGTTATAATTGAAGTCGGGGAAATATCATGGTGCGCTTGATAGCCTGGGTCTTTACAGTCTCGTGAGGCTCGGCCGTGATCTTCTCATTGGAGTTGTAGCAATACTACCCTAGGGTAGCAGCAGATCACTGAAGGCCGATTGGCATCACCTGAGACACCCTTTACACCGTGCAATGCAACTTAGCCATGCGCGGGCCTTGCGGGAGAGCTTGCGCGCGATGACGAGTAGCTTAACTATACTACCTTTGGTAAGATCTCCCGATGACAGCTTCCTCAGGTAAACTAGAACAAAGCATCCAGACCAGTGAGCATTACTGCGAGTGTGCCACACATATTCCACTTCCACGCATGCCACTAGGCAGATGATTCAGCCGTCGGGATGGTATTCCCAGGCAGTAGAGTACCTAGGCAGTGCTGCTCGCAAATCTTAGCAAATGCTGGGATACTTTCCACTAACAGGCTTGCCTAAGCAGAGCCGAATACCTATATTAAGCTATATAACAAGCACATTGGTCCATGTGATTGAGTAATACAGGGCACTAAAACGTGGCCGGCGCGGACTTAAACGACCATTCCACCCATCCATCAGCCCTGAAATGCTTGGCATCCGGGGCGCCGCCCCCAGCCGCACGACAACCTTCGCCTCACCGGATTGCTCGGTCTCACCTCAGACGACTGGCGCCGAGCCTTCAGCTCCACGATAGATCCTCATTTTGCCCGGCACCATGCCTCTGTTTGACCTCCCCTCAGCCCGCCATCACGATGAAGCGCCGCCGCGGGAGCGCTCGATTGGCGCCTCTCCGACGTGTCTAGCGCTCTTCGGGGCATAAGAAACGTGACTAACTGGTCATCGACGACGAATGATATCAAGGCCCTGGACAAAGGATCCTAGAAATCGGGAGGTCTAGCGGAAGGAGGCTTATAACCACTCTTCCTGATTATTCCATGGCCTCATTGTCAAGCTGATGGTGATTCCGTGGTGCACACACCATGTCAATGCTGCCTCCCTGCCCGGGGCTATCACGAGCTGTGGAGGGTGCTTCGTGACCACCTTGATGAGTTCAGCCACAGGGGAACGCGGACCCTCTGTGAGCGAGACAAAGAGGAGAGGGAGTGAGCAGCTAGTATCTCTCCGAAGCCAGTTGTTGCTCTACCATTTAAATGAGATGTGCCCAGAAATTCGTCCTTCTCGTGTCGCAGAAAGCTGTCTCTGTTTTGTGATCCGTTCAATTCTGTCTCACGTCTCATAACCATCCTCCAGGGCCAAAATTGTGCAAATATGCGTCTTACGGAGCGGGTTTGGGTGGCCCTCGCAGAGGTGCTCACTTGGATCACTCCCAACAACTTCGACCCCTTCAATGAATTCGGGGGTATCCAGAGACCCCTTCTTGACTCTCTCGAATGGCCTGTCGGGCCTAGTGTCCTCGATACTGGAGCAACCACGTCCACAACGCCTCGTATAGGCGATGACAAGCCCGAGCCCCCCTTCTTCAAGCCCCCTACAGGTCGTCCCGAAGACACACAGTTCCGATGTGACTATAGAGCTATGAAGGGATGGCGTCCCTGCTCTACACCTTCCAACCGCGAATGCTGGCTTCGCCACCCGGACGGACGGGAGTTCAACATCATGACCGACTATGAGAATGAAGCACCCATTGGAGTTCAAAGGAACTACACATTGGTTGTCAATGATGGTTGGATCAACGCGGACGGCCGGAACTTCACAGAGGCCAAGATCTTCAACAACACGTACCCTGGGCCGTGGATCCAGGCGTGCTGGGGAGACACTGTCAACATCAAGGTTATCAACCAGATGAAGCACAACGGGACCTCGATCCACTGGCACGGCATAAGACAGAACCGGACGGCACAGGCTGATGGTGTCAATGGTGTAACACAATGTCCAATTGCCCCTGGTAGGTCGCACAACTTTACATACTAAGATCTCAGCCTGCTGACTGGTATCTATAGGTGATTCTTATACATACAGCTTCAAAGCGGTCCAGTACGGCAGTTCCTGGTATCACTCCCACTACTCGGTGCAGTGTAAGTAGCTCTTGGATTCTCCTTAGTTATGTGTCGGAAAGCAATCCTTTTAGATAATCATCTGTTCCACTCTCTGCATTCAAGCATCGTGTCGGGCCGTCGGTTCTCACGCCACAATGTCTCACTTCACTCAGCCACCGTGTCATGAAGGCTAACACGGAGCGTTCTAGACGCCGACGGACTTCAAGGTCCTCTGGTACGTACCATGATGACGGTTTTTGGTGGTGCATCACTAATTTTGCGTTCGTAGACAATCCATGGACCGGACACGGCCGACTTTGATGAGCCAAAGCAACCAATCCTCATGACGGACTGGGGACACGACAGCGCTTTTGAATCAATCTACACACAGAATCCCAATCTCAAGAATCCTAGCATTCTCCTGAATGGCCATGGCAACGTCACCAGATACAGCGCCGTCAACCCTCCCCCCGATTCACCTATCCCAGAGGAGTTCGTCCTGAAGTTTGAAAAGCGACAGATCCCCAGCAATGGGCGAGCCAAGAGGTACATGTTGCGGTTGATCAACACCTCATTCAGGACCACCTTCATTTTTACCATCGACAACCACGTTCTTCAGGTCATCGACTCTGATTTTGTTCCAATTGAGCCGTACTTCACAACGTCCGTCCTGATCGGCATCGGACAGCGGTACCGAGTCATCGTCGAGGCGAGACCGGATGCAGATGACAGTGGTGCCAACCCAGTGCCCCAGGATGGCAATTTCTGGATCCGGACTTACGGAGCCGAAGGCTGCAGCCAGAATAACACAGTACGGCCAGGATATGAACGCACAGGCATCGTTCGGTACAACCCTTCCAGCACCGCTGACCCAACCTCGCAACCGTGGCCCAACATCCCCAAGGCTTGCTCCGACGAGCCCTACACGTCTCTGAAGCCGAAGCTCCCCTGGTTTGTGGGCCCTGCGGCCAACAGCGTGGATGGTGAGCAGTTCACCGTCGAGTCCAACGTCACCGGCATCCAGCCGGGCAACAAGCCATTCCCTCTTGCACAGTTTTCTCTCGATCCAGAGACCTCGTCTACATTCACGCCATTGCAGATCAACTACAGCCACCCTATCATCCAGGAGCTGGATAACTTCAGCGGTAACTGGCCCCGGCAGTGGGTCGTCATCCCCGAGAACTTCAACAGCTCCAGCTGGGTATGTGCTGACATTCCCGAGGTCTCACTCGCATCTATGCCAGCAACAGATTGAATGCTGACGCGCGTCGCGACTTAGGTATACCTTGTCCTCACCGGGAACAGGCTCGCTGGAACCACAATTGGCGCTCATCCTGTAGGTTGCTGTCTATGTCGAATGCTTCTTTTACCTTGTTTAGATTTGGAGCATTGTTAGCTGATTCCTGCTACCAGATCCATCTGCACGGTCATGATTTCGCACTCCTCCAGCAATCCAGCCAAACATACTCGCCAGACCGGCTCAACCTGACCCTGAACAACCCTCCTCGTCGAGACGTGGTGCTGCTGCCGGCGAACGGCTTCATCGTCATCGCCTTCAAGTCAGACAACCCCGGAACCTGGTTGATGCACTGCCACATCGGTAAGATCATCTGTCAACACCTAAATGACTGAAGCATATACTGACGTCCTCGTGTGCAGCCTTCCACGCAAGTGAGGGTCTTGCGCTGCAGATTCTTGAGCGACAGGCTGAGGCGAACACGCTCTACAATACACCGGGCTCGCCCATCGCTACAGAGACAGAGCGTGTCTGCGCAAACTGGGACAAGTGGTTTGGCGACTGCAACAACTGGTGGTCTGGCTGTGACAGTGCACATGTCTTGTAAGTCACCCAGTTCCTCTACCTCCCTTCATTTTTGAATGAGCTGGATCGCGGTCCTGCAACTCTTCAAACCAAAATATCATCAACTTTACTGACATCCAACAGCCAAGATGATAGCGGTATCTAGGGTGGTAGTGGCAGCCGTATCCAGACCGAGATACTGCGGGCTACAAGGGATAGTGGCAGCTGTGAATAATGATTGAAACGCAATGAACTCCATGTGTTGCTCCATCATGTATAGCATTATAGAGCCGCGGCGGGCTCCTGGTCGGTGTTAGTTTGTGATACACTTCGATTGGTGTGATGCCTTTTCTGTTTAGCAGAGTTCAGCACGATCTGATGGTCGGAGCTGGTTTAATTGGTCGAATATAAGATTGAATCACTCATTCCTTTGGCATACATTTAGGATTCTAGGAGTATGTAGTGAGCATGACAACACTTTCCCTGTCTTATTCCTCCCTGCTCCAGGCACGATGGTTCTTATGCTTCAGGAGCAGCCCGGTACTTCGTCGCGTACGTGACAAGACGAGCTATGATCGCCGCATGTTCAGCACCAGTAGGTTGTTTCAGGTTGGTTGCTTACGTGCGATATGGGGCACTGTCTTCCTTTTCATATGTATTCCATATATGCCAAGTCCAGATCATATTGTTTGCGCTAGATGTTGTGGGATTTGACAGGATGTATGCCAAGCCTGTCAGTCTGAGTGAGGCGGAAGCTGGATTTATAGTGGAGATAAGATAACTCTGGGCGGGCGGCCGCATATCCCGCAGGCTTCAATGTTTCTAAGGGCCATCATTGGATCGAGACTAGGTCCGTACAAAGGGGTAATCACGGTCAATGGACAGGCCTGCGCCGGCCGGCAATAAGCACTGTTCTGGTTGATTGATTCCTATGAAAAAACAGACCGATATGAGTTTCGTGTCGTGCATTCTTCACGCTTCATCACAACACTCCCCGCATTTGAGGTTCCAATGTTCTCAGAAACGCATCTCGGAGCATGCCGGAGGCTCCCTAGCACCTCTCTCAGATGCGGGATGACTCATTCGGACTCAAGATGGCGGTTTTGAAAATAGAACAGGGACCGGCGCACGGTCAAGGGCGTCTTAGCTTCGGACATGGTAACGGTCAAAACTGTCCGCCCTGTGGCTTTCTTACAGGCTGACTGTTCTCGTACCATGATTTGCGCGTGGGGCAGTAAAGGAGCTGCGAATGTGTGCCACGCTGCACGCGAATATGGCAAACGTGATCAAGACAGGAAAGCCTTGTGCTGACATTATGTTCCACGACATGCTTGGCTCTCAGGAAGCCCCGTGGCTGAGGATGGCGGACAGCCCACACAGCACACATGTGCACCTCTAGATTTGAAAGCCACTGGGTAAAATGAAAACTAACAGAGCCCGTGAAGCGCCAAGTTTCTGCTAAAATTCCTTGGGGCCGGACACTTTTGCTGGTGCACCCCTTTTTGCACTATAACCACCGGCCAGTTTGTATGGATTCTGACAAAGCACTGGCAGGGTGTGCTGTCTGAGACGGTTATGTCCGGGCCGTAAATTCGGGAGGGAATGCCGTTATCTGCGTCAGCTAGTACCCTGCTCGTCGACATGTGATTGGGTTCCGTCTCTTTGGGCGCCTCCAAAAGCGGTTGGGCTCCCACATTAGGGCTGGGGGGGACAGCATCCGGATTGCTAATCTCTGGCCCCCAAAAGTCTCCAATTGGCTGGATCTAACACGGTCTGCCGTCTCTGAGATGATGTGCTGGTCGATGACGGATCTCGCACTTTCTAACCCGAATTGCTCAGCAGCCCTGGCTGTTTGAGGTTGCTGAGCCTTTGCACGGGGTGACTCCCAGGCCGAGCCTCACATCCATGCGCAGAATCCATTGTCAATACATCCGAGCATCATGTAAGCCGTCGTGTAATGTCGCCTAACTCCCGGTGGTCTGCGGGCGGTGGTCGGGCGCCTGCACCGTCTGCCGCAATGTCCACGTATCGCCGCGTGGTGTTGTCGATCATCTTTGATATTTAATCTTCTCTATCTCCTACCCTCGAGGTCCGTTCTTTTCCATGCAGCATGCAACTACAACATTTCGCTTGTGTATATTGAGAAATTCGCCCGGCTCGATAATCTACACATACCGGACATCCCTCTCAACTAATCGTCGGCAGCAAGGACATACGAACGGACTCAGCATCAAGCAGGGTTACCCATCTCGAGGCGTGGCTGCCAGTGTCAACAGTAGCAAAAGAATTAATATTCGACAATATCAACACAGGACTCTAGATCATGACGTCGACACATACCTTGGGTGATGGCTCAAAGCCTAACCAGACCTCAACAACATCAGGATTCCTGGATGTCAAAGGCGAGCAGAGTGACTTCGAGCAGGCTTCAACTCGAGCGCCCTCAACAGCCCCGGATGTTGCTAGTGACTACGACGAGAAGAAGGATGGCGCCGGCAATGTCACCGATGAGGAGAAGGGGGAAACACGGCCGACAGTCTCCGAACCGACTGCATCCAGCCCCGCCGAGTATCCGACTGGAGCAAGGCTGGTGTTCATTGTTATCGCCCTGGTCCTCAGTGTTTTCTTAGTCTCACTTGATATGGTATGTTCCACTGTGATAGCAGCACACCCTGGCATATTGTACACATTGACTGACAAAACACTCCCCAGACCATCGTGGCCACGGCCATCCCGAAAATAACAGACGAATTTGGCGGTCTTGACGACGTCTCGTGGTATAGCTCCGCATTTTTCATGACCCTCGGCGGCTTCCAGTCGGCATGGGGCAAGGCTTACAAGTACTTCCCGCTCAAGACCAGCTTCCTGCTGTCCATCTTCATCTTCGAGCTCGGCTCCCTGATCTGCGGTGTCGCGCCCACCAGCGAGGCTCTCATCGTCGGCAGGGCCATCGCAGGAGTCGGCGCTGCCGGCATCGCCACCGGCGCCTACACGATCATCGCGTTCTCGGCCGAGCCTAGCAAGAGGCCCATGTTCACCGGTATCGTCGGCGCCAGCTACGGTATCGCATCTGTCGTCGGGCCCCTTATTGGCGGCGCCTTCGCGGATAAGGTGACATGGCGCTGGTGCTTTTATATCAACCTGCCCATCGGCGGCCTCTCCGGCCTGATCATCTTGCTCTTCTTCACCACCCCTAGCGCGGCCAAGCCTGTCGTCGCCCCCCTCCGCGAGAAGCTCTTGCAGATGGACATAATCGGCGTCGTGCTCATCATGGGTGCCGTCATCAGCTACATCCTCGCCCTTCAGTACGGTGGCACTTCGCACGCCTGGAACTCGTCAGTCGTCGTTGGCCTCCTCGTTGGGTTCGTCGCCATTGCTGGCGTCTTTGCCGCGTGGGAATGGTTCCAGAACGACCGGGCCATGATGCCTCGCCGCCTCATCAGTAACCGCGTGTACCTCGTGTCGTCCCTTTTCGCATTCTTCTTCGCAGGAGCGTACTTCTTGATCATCTACTACCTGCCCATCTACTTCCAGAGCATCGACAATGTCAGCCCTACAGACAGCGGCGTCCGCAATCTGCCCCTGATCCTGGCCGTCACAGTCTCCACCGTCGTCAGCGGCGGCTTCATCTCCAAGACTGGGCTCGCAACCCCCGTCGCCGTCTTCGGCGCTGCCGTGGCGACAGTTGCGGCAGGGCTGATGTACACCTTTGACATCGGCACCCCCTCAGGAAAATGGATCGGATACCAGATCCTGGGAGGCGTCGGGTGGGGGCTGGCCTTCCAGGTCCCGATCATCATGGGGCAGGCTTCCGCCCCGGCCGAGGACCTGGCCGAGGTGACTGCCATCATCCTCTTCTTCCAGACTGTTGGTGGTGCATTCCTCGTCTCAGCCTCTCAGACTGCGTTCGTGAACGTGCTGATCAAGACGATCCCCTACTCGGCCCCGGGTGTGGATCCCTTGAGGCTCATCGCAACTGGCGCGACTGAGCTGAGGAGGGTGTTCACGCCGGAGGAGCTGCCCGGGATTTTGGTGGCCTACATGCATGGGCTCAAGATTTCGTTTGCGGTCGCGCTTGCCTCGACCGCTATGGCATTTGTTGTCGTGCTGTTCTCAAAGTGGAAGAGGTTGAACCCTGCAGCTATTACCGGAGCACCGGCTGCTTAATACCCTAAGAAGAAGACTTTCTTTTGGTTGATGATTAGAATTGAATGGAGCACGTGGCGCGGAGTTCGGGAAGGCTGGCGGTCATTAACTTTTTCTACTGTTTGATATATTTCTTAATGAAACTGTACATGACGAATTCAATAGACATAATGGCCAACGCCAATCCTTCTAATTAACGTCCCATTCGTGGTGATTTATCTTGATCTCGAACGAGGGCCATAGGCCTAGGAGCCGAACGACTTTTACGACTAGAGAAGCATCCTTATCAGTAGGCAGTCATGTTTGCGATCATGGAAGATGGCTAGTGTTGCCAGGCTGGAAGCGCGTTTGCAGGAACGTTTGCAAATCTACCGCCTGCATGTAAACAAGTTTTTGAGGAGGCATCTCATGTCAGTGACAGTCAAGAAACGCGGTCTAGGGGTTCCGAATCCTGATCCTCTTACCTAAGACCACTGTTTCATTTCGAGGTGAAGTCGTGAGGTGAATAACTCCAGTGAATGGTATTTCAAGTGCAGCGACTGATTACTGGTACAACGGTGAATGGTTCGCCCAGCCATAAAACACCTTCAACTATTCAAAGTTTCTCCCTCCTGCCGTCTGTCTTCCACTCTTCCGACTTGCCAACAACTTTTGAGTTGGCACTCAGCTTGTCATCAACCACCACATCCGAACCACTCTACAGACCCAACAGAACGCGGGTCCCAACATTCAAGATGCGATCCTTGATTACCTTCCTTACCTTCGTGGAAATGGCGCTAATCCTCAACTTCTGCGCTGCGACACCTCTCACCAGGCCCGACCAGGGCGTTTCCCTCGTTGCAGGCGGCCTGAACGATACCATCCCCCTCAACATCACTGGCATTCCCGGCAACACGTCCACCGACGACCTGGCCCCTATCAAAATTCACAACACGTGCTACCACTGGTTCACGAGTGAGAAGTGGGAGGATGTCGGAGGGAAGTTCTCCGAGTTCGTCAACAACTCTGTCACCGATCTCTGTCGGCTGATTACCTTTGATGCCTACCATGGGTTCCCCGCCGGAAACATGGTACGCCATTACCCCCCCCCCTAAACGTTATGAAGTGATCTCATCGAAATCTCCACAAGACGCTGAAGCGACGCTAATGGATGTCTGCCCACAGGCCCGCCACTGCATGGAGGTCCCCAAGGGAACACAAGACAGGAACTACGACCGCAGTATCGGCGTCGTTCTTCGGTACAGAGGGTCCCAGAAGACGTACTTCAATTTGACTGCGGCATATTGCAATGACCTCATGGCGAAGCCCATGCTCTGTGGGGCTGGTGGACAGTTCAACCTGCGGGTCGACAACCCAGACCTGCCTTCCCCTGACCATTGGGTGGCCCAGGCGGACCCGAACCGGGGCAACTGCACATCCAACGGATACAAGAGCGACTTATCGTCAAGGGCATAGAGCGTGGGCGATTGAGTTCCTGCGGCAGCGGTCGAGATGGTTCATGACATGGCCCTGCCGGGTCATACATAGGCATATGGGCAACCATAACTACTCTCATGAGCTGCCTAGGGCAGGCGGTTCCGTAAGAAAATTAAAGAGGAGCTTACAATGAATCGCAGTATTCGGGCCTTCGTGTGTGTGATGCCTCCAGATTCTTGACGGGGACTGACAGTCAGTATGCACCATGGTGCCTTCGACACCTGTAAAATGGATCAACAGCACTCTCTCTACAAAATATTGCCTTCGCCGGGAAAGGGACCCGCTTCAAGGTACCCAGGGACAGTCCGAAGGGTTCACAATGGAGGATGCCGAGGCCCACAATCTCAATGATTCCAGCCCCCTGAAAACAAGCTCGAAAGTCGTTTGGAATTCTCACAAATGTTCTCAAGTACTTCAAGCCGCTGAGAAGACTGCACCCTCTTCCTCCAATCCCCACAAGGCCATAGCTGAACCCTATCCCTCCCATTCTGGCTTCTCATTCGGGCAGTGATCTAGCTCGTAATTTCGTTGGACAGGGGTTGTAAATAGGTCGTCTCTTGATCGTACGGCACGGAAGCCTCTAGTCCCGGGTACGTGTTGATCGTACGGCACGGCAGCCTTCAGTCCCGGGTACGTTGACTCCGCCGCAATTACTGTAGTTGAATCCATTCAAAATGACAGCATTTGCTTTTGCGCCGACTTCATTTGTTGACGAGTCCCTATAGCTTGTGTTCTCATGGCCATAACGGTGCCGGCCAATCAGAATTGACACGCCTTTATTCAGCCTCTCAACACCTCGTCCAGTCCCAACTGACACTATTTTGGGCATTGTTTGACTGAGCATACACGAACAACATGGCTCCCAATAAGAAGCCCGAGTATGAATTCGGAGGCCCGTAAGTCATGCCCAGCTCCAACACCGTCATCCCCCCAGCTCACGAGACTGCACAGCCCAGGTGCCACCGCCATCGTGCTTGGCCTCCCTGTCCTCCTCAACGTCTTTTATCTCGGCTGCAACGGCGTCTCGGGATGCCCAGCACCAGCCCTGCTGCACCCCAGCACGCTGACCTGGGAGACTCTCAAAGCCCAGATCCCCTGGCCCGAGAGAGGGATATGGGGATTCGCCAGCTGGGAGGCCGCGGGCTGGACACTGCTGTACTACCTGCTGAGCCTGGTCCTCTACCGAGTGCTGCCCGCGAACGAGGTCTACGGGACAAAGCTCCGGGAGTCCGGGCGGCCCCTGCTGTACCGCTTCAACGCCTTCGGCGCCTCGGTTGTCCAGCTGGCGGCCTGCGCGGTGGGCACGTATCTGTACGGGGCTGACTGGGCCGTGTGGACCTTCATCACGGACAACTACCTGCAGCTCCTCACGGCCAACATCATCCTCGCCTACGCCATCTCGGCCTACGTCTACGCCCGCAGCTTCGAGGTGAGGAGCGGGAACAGCGGGCTGCGGGAGCTCGCCGCGGGCGGGCACACGGGCAGCTTCATCTACGACTTTTACATCGGGCGCGAGCTGAACCCGCGCGTCACCCTGCCGCTGTTCGGCGAGGTCGACCTCAAGGCGTGGCTCGAGATGCGCCCCGGCCTCACGGGGTGGGTCCTGCTCGACCTGGCCTTTGTCGCACAGCAGTACCGCGCGTACGGCAGCCTCTCGGACAGCATCGTCGTCACGGCGGCGGTGCAGACCTTCTACGTCCTGTACGGGCAGTACGCGGAGCAGCGGCTGCTGCAGATGATGGACATCATCACGGACGGGCTGGGGTTCATGCTGACCTTTGGGGACATCGTGTGGGTGCCCTTCTTATACTCGACGCAGTGCCGCTACCTGGCGACGCACCCAGTCCAACTGGGGTGGGCGGGGCTCGCAGCAACAAGCGTGGTGTTCGCGCTGGGCCTGTACGTCTTCCGGGCGTCGAACCTGCAGAAGAGCGTGTTCAGGCAGAACCCAGAGGACCCGTCCGTGAGGGGCATGTCGTACATCCAGACGCGGCGGGGCACGCGCCTGCTGGCCGGCGGGTGGTGGGGCGCGAGCCGGCACATCAACTATTTCGGGGACTGGCTCCAGGCGCTGCCCTTCAGTCTTCCCACCGGCATGGCGGGATACGTCATCCTGCCTGCAGCAGGTGCTGCTGTTGTTGCTGCTGCTGGCGCCGCCGGCGAGTCGGCTAGCGCCATGCTCGACGGCCGACAAGTCATCCAGGGTGCCGCCAGAGGCTGGGGCATGGTGTTCACGTACTTTTACGTCCTGTACTTTGCCATCCTGCTCATCCACCGCGAGAGGAGGGACGACAAGGCCTGCTCGGAGAAGTACGGGGAGGATTGGGACAAGTACAGGAGGATGGTGAGGTGGCGGATCCTGCCGTATGTATACTGATGAGATACAGTATATACATACGTGTATATCCGGGCCGGGATGACGATGTGGTGGTCAAAGCCAGACAGACAGGCAGCCCAGCCCGTTCAGCCTCTCTGTCGGTCTGGCTGTCTGGCTGGCTGGCTGGCTACCCGTCGGTTCATGCATGGTGGCGACAAGGACCCAGGACCGAGAAGCCCGGACCGGTTCGCATCAGGAAGCAAGACGAGTGCGGAGAAATAGAGGAGTGAGTAAGATGGTAAACTGGGTCGAGTCGGGTCACATAACGGGCCAGCAGAGACTGCAGCGAAGCGCGGTGCATGTGCATTGCATTCGCGTCGGAGCCCACCAGAATCCATCTGATGCCGTCATGGCAAGCATATACTACATGGCAGAGTCATATCTTAGCGTAGCAGTCATTGATCAGTCATATAGTCCAACAAGAATACCCAGCCATCGTCGTCTCCTCCTCAGCTCCTCAGGCCGGACTGCAGTGCAGTAGTGTAGCAGAGGAAGCATGCACGATGCGGTTTGGCTGGATCCCTGTGGTGCTCCAGCTTCACCGTCTCTTGTCAAACGTGCACGCTGGCAGGATCCACTGCTCCACCAGGCCCAGTATTACCCGGCGCGTGTGCCATAGAAAAAAAAAGTGAGAAAAAAGAGAGAGGCTGTCGGCAGCCCTGCCCATGCCTGCGGGCTGCAAGTTGTAAGCAGCTCCTCTCGCACGAGGGACGGGGCAAACCGGGGTGGGATGGGCAGGGGGGCCAGGGGCCAGCAGGGGCGCAGAGGAGCGTTCTTGGGGTGTTCTCGGAGGACAGGGAACCTTCTTGGGAGGCGAAAAACTCTGCAAGCTCCCGGATATACTCCACTCTTACGCCAACCAAAAATTGCATCTGTCAATTTGCAGCAATTTGAATGGCCATGGACAGGGAACCCTGCTCACCGTCTCACTGAGATTCAATTGAATTTCAACCCCCGTTCCGCCGTTGCCAGCAGCCCCCGTCGTCCCGCCCCCCGTCCAGGAGGTGTGAGTGAGTGAAGTGTGTGACTCTTTGTTCAACCGGGTCGACTCGAGTGGCGCATGGGGCCGGCCCATTGGGCTACTTGGGGCTATCCTCGACTTCTCATTGCTTGCCCGTGAGGGAGTGTGAAACAGCATCACCGCCCCGGGAGCGCCAAAATGGTGCCCGCCGTGCATCTGGTGCTGTCATTGCCTTGATTGCCAATCTTGACAGGCCTTCACCGAGTCGCAAGCGGATCCCTCGACTCGGTACAGACCTCCAGAACAGGGCATCATTTCATGGCAATGTGAAGATCGCACGTGCCCACGCTCCACCCTCGCTCCAGCGAGGCTCCACAGCTGGCCCCGTTTCTGCACACGCGAGCTGGCCCTGCTGGCCCTGCTGGCCCAGAACCGCTGGCTCTACCGCCCCATCCTGAGGCTTTCGCAAGCTCCGTCTGCCTCCAGTCACCGCCAGGGTGGTTCGGTGGTTCGTCCAGGGTGTAGAAAAAAATTATTGAGGACATGGGGACATGCGGACATGCGGACATGGGAAAGCCACAGGCAGACATGGGCAGCACAGACGCCAGTTGTTCATGATTCACGGATATATAACCGCAGGGTGTCATGGTCGAGGAGCTCGAGTCCTCGGCCCTTCCATTGTTCACTATCTTGGCGCATTTGACTTGTTTTCTACCTTGTATTTCCGTCTAGGCCTGTTTCTTGTCTGTCTTATTTCAATATCACGACGGACCTGTCTCACCACACATCCATCCCATATCGTCAACGAACCGCGTCTACGACCACGATAACGATTACCATCCGGCCGAAACTCGAACCCGCCGAAACATCGACGGAACAAGGGGATATCACACAAACCCTCATCTCATCTCACAAATCACACACATTCAAAATGTTCGGCCGATCGAGAAAGGCGAGTGTCTCGCAGAGCACCACGAAATCGAAGCCCCCTTCGACAGCAGCCACACGGGACTCGGGTGTCTCCAAGCGTCGACCTTCTACTGCCTCCGTTTCCCGCCGCCGACCCTCTTGCTCCGCCCAGAACCTGGTGGACCCTTCTGGAAAGTGGGTATCCCCTTTGAGGCTCAACTTGCATGCATATACATGGCATGGCTTCACATGGATGCTAACGTGGTCTGCTTATAGCAACTCGCCCATCATCACCCTGGTTGTCGGCCGTGAGGCCCGCATCTTCGCCGCCCACGAGGAGGTCCTGATGAAGTCACCCGTCCTGGCTGCCGCCCTCCGCTCGCAGTACATGGAGTCCACGGGCAAGCGCATCACCCTGCCGGACGAGGAGCCCGAGGTCCTGTCCCCCATCCTCGAGTACCTGTACAAGGGCGACTACTCGCCCCGCCTGGTCCACAACAAGCGCCGCGACACATGGGAGATCGAGAGCAACGACGAGGCCACCATCTTCCACCAGGCCACCGGCGCCGAGATCCTCAAGGACACCGTCATCTACTGTGCGGCCGAGAAGTACAAGCTGGACGAGCTGAAGCGCATCGCTCTGCGCAAGCAGGGGCTCCGTAAGTTCTCACCACCAGCCCCATCCCATCAGTCATTCATATTCAGCGCCGCTCTCCCCTACACTTCCTTACTGACATCAGGACCACTAGGCACCGGCATCCCCTGTGGCATCATCCTGTCCTCGGCCCGCTTCGCCTACGCCAACACCTCCGACTCGGACTCCAAGCTGAGGGCCCACTACCTCGCCCTCATCATCCGCAGCCGCTCCACCTTCAAGCGCAGCGGCACCATGCAGCAGGAGATGTTCAACGGCGGCTCCCAGCTCTTCTTCGACCTGTTTGTCGCCCTGGCCAACCACGTCGACGACATCCAGAGCCCCCGCGGCACTCCTCGCAGCGGCACCCCCAAGAACGGCTTCTTCTAAACGAAGCCCTCTTGCCTCATCAGTGATTCTCATCACTCACTACCTTGCTTTTTCCTGTTCGCGGCTCTTTCGTCCGCGCTCTCCTCTCATCATCTGTGTTCAGCTTTTTCCCTTCCGTGTGCTGGAAATACCCCTCTAACGCATCTTGTCTCGTCTTCTCATCATCTCTGCATTGACTCTTTCCTCTCATCTCTCATCTCATCGTCTTCTCCTACACCTGTCAACGCTGTCCATGCTCTTCATGCTTTCGGATGAGTTTATCTATCTGGTCTGCTTTCCTCCACCTGTCTGTCTTGCTTTCTTGCTTCTGCCTCGCGGGTTTACGGCACTGCTTGATGGATCTCGGGGCATCTAACAGGCGTTTCTGCTTTTCTCATCATTGGTCTGCGGCATATCATACCACATACCCTTTATACCCAGTCGTTTCGCAAATTTTTTCTGGCAAAATTTTCTGCTTTTCTTTTCGCGATTCTAGACTTCTTTTCAAAAGACATCTAAACTGTACCACCACTTTTTTTCACATACAAACTTGGGTCGGGGGGACGGGGGGCTGGGAAAAAGATTTCTGGTTGGTCGCTTGACCTCTTCTTCTCTTTTTCACGAAGCACGGTTTTACGAATGGGATTTTTGGACGACCACAAAAAATACGGAGGGTTTTTTTTTTTTTTTTTTTTCGGGGGGCAGAGCTACGTGGATCACATGTAATAATAATGATACCCTTTCATGCCACTAGCTAGAGAAGGCGGCGCTCCGGTAGCGAGCCTGTGTGTTGGAATCTACTGCGTTTTCCTTGCAAACCATCTGGCCATCTACATCTCCACGTGCATGTGAACTCCGTTGCCAAGGCAGCTTCCCAAAATCGCCTCTGGACTTTACTGCTTTGTGCATGCTGTGTCAAATCGCCCCTGAACTTTACTGCTTTGTGAATGCGGTGTCATACAGGTGAATATGGTGACAGGCCTCCCGTATTCAAGGTGCCTACGGAGTATGGCCCAATACAGGTTGAACGAATAGGCGACGGCCGGGATGCTAGGCTGGTCGGCCAAGGATCCGGGGTGACCAAGCCGCCAAGGTGAACTCGAGGGTTCGCGAAGTCCCGGAACAGAGAGAGAACGGTGGCAAACAATAAAAACCCTCGCCTCGGTGAGTCTCGGTCTGCACCGCGTGGCAAGCAAGGGCCCCTCGAGTCCCCTGACAGAGTCCCTGAGAAAGAAGCCAGGGCTCCGAGGGGGGCCCCCTATATCCCCCAGCCAGAAGAAGCAACAACCCCCAGCAGTCAGTCAATCAATCATTCGGAAAAAGATATTCAGTCGGTCGGTCGGTCCCCTTTCTCATTTCAAAACTTTTACACGATCCATGTCGGGCTCAAGATTGTGCGCCCGTTGAGAGAACCTTGGGATTGTTGTTCCCGGCTTCCGGGTCCGGGGACCCTTCCCGGTGCGCGTTTCACCCCGGACCCTTGCACGCGGTCATCCCGAGCGTGCGTTCAATGATCTGCAAATTGATTAGCGTGTGTCCCAGGTGAGGTAATCGATAACCAGGGCCGGCCAGGGGTGAGGCCAGAATCCCCTTCACCGAGGCTTGTCGAGGTGTGAATGAGTCGAGGTCGTGAGTGTTGTTGGGGATGACTAAATACTGAGAAATCTTTTTTTTTTCCCTCCGTGTGATGGTGGTGCGTGCGTGCGTGCGTGCCCGTGAGTGCCCGTGAATATGTACCGAATTCAGTTTCCAGGCGCCCCGGTTGGTTCACACGAGAAGTATCCGGACCATCCGCGCCCACAAGCGAGAAGCACAAGCACAAGCGAGGCACGCACGCGTGCACACACGCCCTGTCGCCTCTGCGGAAGCAGGGAAGACACCGTTCCCAGGCCCCAGTCAGCCCGGCCGGTCCTCTTCCCCACGCGCCACTGATGCAAGCAGAACACAGGTCGAAAAAAAGAAAATGTCCGTGTCACCGCTGCCACGACAACCCATGTCGGGGGGCCCACAACCTTGCATGAACCCACCGTACTGTAAGCTCAAAAAAGGGTCCACACCTTCGCTGGGGCCCGTCGGGGAACTCTGCTGTTGTCTCCCGCCGGGCAGAGGCACCGAATATCTTTTTGTGGGCCCCCCTTGTTTCCGTATTCCGACTTCCTTTTTAGACGAGCCTGAGCCTCGGGCCGTGTGCAGTGTGTCTTCGAGGGAACATTCCGTTCGCCTCCAAAGGGGCAATACGACCGCGATCCCGGGCAGGCCACAGTGATGATGAGGCGGCCCCCCCTGCTGTGCACGAAAATTTTCAGCTGCTCTCCAATTTCACGGGCCACACGGTGAGGTATGGGAATAAGCAACGTTAATGAAAGATCGCCGTCTCTGCCATGTTGTTCATACGTACATCGCCACCGGGAGGTAGCCTCTAGGCTCCTGTGCACATGCAAGGCTGATGTATATGCTGTGCAGGCTGAGGAGATTGAGGCCCAAGACTGTCACGGTCAATCACACACCCTTCCTGGCCGCCCGGCGGGCAGGCAGACGCACCCTTCGCCTCCGTTGCCTCCCGCACACGCCTTGGACAGGATTGTGCCGGCCAGACAAGCTTCACAGCCACCCGTTGGGCCGCCATAGTATGTCTCGTGCTTGAGTCATCGCGGCTGTACCACGGCTGTACCTCGGCAGGGGTTAACGTGAAGCAGGGCTGACTGAGTATATTGGGTTCTAGTCAGTGCCTTCTTTAAACATGACGACCAAACGCGTGGCTTTCCGGCAAGGACCGAGATGTTCGTTTTCTGTGGTTGCAGCCTGGGCTGCTGTGTATTGACCAGCCAGGCACGTATTGCGCACAGCAGGGGCCGTCTGAGGTGGTTGATTTCAACATGGCAAAGACAGTAACGCCACCGATGTATTATTCGTATTCGTGAGCCTTTGTCTGTCAACGCGACGCTGGTGAAGCTTCTAAAGCTACAAACCTTACTCGGGTGTCTGCGTGAGGCCGAGACAGCTGTGGGTATAGACTATTTGCATTTGTGTTATTCAAATCTCCTCATTTCTAAATACAAAAAGTGCCCCGTATGGATGAGGGACAATGCATCTGTGTACTTAACTGGTTTCATTTCTATTCCGTGTTCGTCCGTAGCCGTAAACGGCGCCTTCATATAATGGTAAATACTCAGAGACCCAGCTTTTCAAAAATAAACAATACAGATGACAGTGGTCAAGATACGATAGTAGATACTTCAGTAAACACAATAGGCGTCCGCATGCATGGCTTTTGATAGCAACTTTCTAATCTTCTGCTATCCGGTGTTCTCCCAGACGCCACCGCTTCGTAGCTATAAGCATCATGAGCCAACTGTGTCTTGCTCACAATCCAATTTGTTGACCCCTTGATACTATCTAGGCGACCCGGCCATATCTTATAGGGAAGCCTCCAATACAACACCTGCTATGGAGAAACTCCTTTTTAGGACCATACAAAAGAACGAGGCGGGAAAATTCAAGAGGCGCACAGGATCAGCCTTTCCGCCATTATTGAGGATGTGTTCATGCTACCGTGAAAAACAACGGCCCGATACACTCAGTATGCCCACACCCCATCTCCTTACCAGCCTCAAGAGTCTTGCTACCTTGAGAAACATGATGACCCTTTAAGGAGCATAGTTGGTTTTCTTCCTAGCCCGGCCTGTTTTCATCTCACGACTGACAGACGAACTGTGTGCGTACATCGTGATAATACCTCGCAATATCTGTCTTTTGCAATGATTGTTTGGGGAAAACTTGAACCCATTTTACATGTTTATTTCTCCATGGTGAACTCATATTGCTACACTTGATTTCATTGAGCCGAATACCTGCGGAGCCAAGCCGACCAGGCCGGCAATGTGCCCGAAACGATATTCCTATGGGCTACTTGCTAAATTCACCGTCCTTGTATCTCGACGTCTCCCCACCAAGACAGACACCGCGTCGCCTCTAGCCTCGTCCTCTTCCTCAAGCCACACCCCGTCTAACAACATCTAGACATCGAGCACTAACGGTCCAAGGAGATTCACCGAGCTTGCTTCAGCCTCGCAAAGACCTCCCCAAGCCTCCGGTACCCAAGCGTAGGCGCCCAGGGCGGCATCTCGCTCGACCTCGGGTCATCCTTGGGGAATGTCTTGACCAGCGCGAAGTTGGCCAAATCGAAGTCGAACGCGCCCTCGCCGGCAGGGAGCGCGGGCTTAGAGAACTCGAAGGCGAACGCGCCGTCGACGATGCCGGACCCGTGCAGCAGGGCGAACTGCTCGGCCAGGTAGTCGGCCTGCTCCTGCTCGCTGCGGACCGGTGGCTTCTCGCCGTCGGCGAACTTGGCAGACCCGTCGGGGTTGGAGCCGACGATGGCAGAGAAGCCCGCGTCGCCCAGGGCCCCCGCGCCCTCGTACTTGCAGCACCCGACCTCGGTGACGACGATCTTCTTCCCCGCTCCCCGGTGGCGGTCGAGCTTGGCCAGGTACTCGCCCGCGGGCTCGCCGTGCCGGTAAAAGTCCAGCCCGATGATGTCGAAGGGGGCCCAGTCGACGTCCTCCCAGAGCCCCGCCGAGTACGTGACCTGGCCCTTGAACAGCGGCCTGACGGCGCCCGCGAGGTCTCGCAGGGCCGCGTTGAGGAGCTTGGCCCGTTCCGCGAGCTCCGCCTTGCCCTCCTCGCCGCCGCCCTGGAGGTGTCCCCCCAGCCACATGCCCCGCTCCGCCCGCCCGGACCCGGGGTAGATGCCCTCGCTGAAAATAGTCAGCTCGCACCCGACGACCAGGACGATGTCGACCCCCTCCACGCGCAGCTTCTCTGCGACCCGCGCGGCCTCCTCGAGGTACGTGACCGTGGTGGCCGGGTCCGCGTGCATCAGCCACGGGTTGAAGAAGACGGATAGCCCGTGGCCGTGGGCGAGCCGCGAGGCCTCCTCGAGACGCGCGAGGTCCTCGCCTTCCACGCGGATGGACGTCGCGTTGAGCTCGCGCGCTATGCACGCGATGTCGTGGCGGGCTAGTTTGGGATCCCACGTCGGCACTGAGAGGCCCTCTGGGGTGAAGCGCAGGCCGACGTCGTAGACTACTCCGAGGTGCTTCATGGTGTTTCCCCTGGCCGTGCTATAAGTTACGTTGCGAGCGTGCAGGCGCCGGATGACGGAAGAATTTCTGGGTTAAATCGGTGCGGCTTGCCAGCATGGATATCTCCTCAAGAGACTACTTGCTGGCCTTCGAGTGCGTGGTTAATTGAGTACACGAAGGGGATGTGTGAATGTTCCTGTTGTATATATCATCTGTTCGGGGCCGAGCTCGCCGAGTTGGCCGCGCCCGAAGTGGCCGCGCCGAGGTGGGTTTTGTGGGATCGTGCTGGAGTCCCGCAAGGCGCTCAAGACTGGACACGGGAATTCGATTCCGGGCTCACTGGGGTGAGCAGCGCCTGAGCGAGCTGCCCAGCCCACCCTGCATTCCGTAGCCAGCGTCGGACAGTATGCAGCAGCCTTTTGACGCCCACCGATTAGATCGAACGTCGACTACTAAGGTCCATTGAATCTCCTATACCTGAATAGTTGAAATTATCTAGTCTGGTGTCGTTTCTATTCCACGTATACAGCCGAAACCATACACAGCGCCTTCATACAGTCGTAAACGCCCAAGACCCAGCGTTTTTTTTTTTTAAAAAAAAAAAACACATCAGCTCAGAAACCCCAAGAAAACCTCTCTATCTCTCTTTCTCTCAGAATAGCAGATACTAGAGAACAACTCCACACAGGCGCAAGATAGAGAAGCCTCAAAAGAGCCCGACATAGAAGGCTCAAGAGCGCGGGATCAGCAAGCCCCCATGGCCACCATGGCTCCTGTAGCTCCTATCTCCCACAGCGTGTACCATACTAGGAGGAAGGTATCCCATGAGAGAGTAGCCCACAGGTAGTGGGAGAGAGATACTATGGTGGCGTAGCGGACACCCGAATAGACCTCATTATCATAATCTGAGGACGACTACCTGACCAAGAAATACAGGATGGCAGTACCAGCAGACACCATCCCAGCAACCACAGACTGGAGGCTTGCTAGATATGAGAGCACAAGAGCAGTGACATTAAGTACCTGCCCCGGGGCCCGGCCAGCGGCACGTGCGACAGGGCCGCAACGAGAGGTACCCTATGGCACCTTTGTGGACGCAACTCCCGTGCAATAATGAGAAGGTCACGACCAAATCCCGTCCGGCTCCAAGCAAAAGTCTCCACGCCCTCTGGCACAATACTTGACACGATAGTATGTATGTATGGTGACCCCTTCTCCAGCGCGGGCATCCGAGGACCAAGCCGGGGCAGCAAGTGAAATAGCACCCCCCCACCCTCCGACGAAAAAAGCCCACCCGGGGAATATTTCGAGACTCCTAGGCGGATGGATGGAACACGCACGCACGACTGACCCAGGGGACGAAAATGTTGTCCCGCCGCACATGCTCTCTGTTGACTGCTGCCATGCCATCTTGTTGGAGACTGGTGTGCCTTCACCACACATGCTGCCCCCACCTATTTAAATAATCCAGAAGAGCACGCTGCTGCTGCGAGGTGGAGTGGACCGTTGAGCGCACAGATATGATAGACCAACAACCATCCTCGGGACGCCTTGAAAGGCCTGCCTGCTCGTTCAATGGACGGTCGGTCCCGCCAACGGCTGACCAGGGTTACTGCCAACGATATATGGCACCAGGGGCGTTGCCCTCCCCCGCGCCGCCCTCGTGGCATGGAGGGCACGACACACACGCCACCGCGGCATCACGCAACACGCCGCTGCACGGTTCACGACGACCGCCGCGTAGCCACCATCACGTCGGGCGGCATGCCCTTCCCCTCACTGAGCACGCCCGCCTTGCGCAGCGTAGCGACCGTCTTCTCAGCCACAGCCAGATCAACGCCCTCAGTGCGCGCGGGGAACCGGACCGTCTTGAGCCACTCCCTGGCGTCCTCCTCGGAGTAGTCCAGCTCAGTGCTAATATAGGCGACAGCCTCGTCGTGGTGGGCATTAAAGTGCGCGATGCCCTGGTCGAGCTTCTCAAACAGGGTGTGCAGCCTGAGGTCGAGCTGCCCGTCGCGGACCAGTTTTGTTGCCGCGACGATCTTCCAGCTGCTCCAGGGGGTGTAGATCTCGCCGACCTTGCGGATCTCCCCCGAGTCGTAGTAGCGCTTGGAGGTGAAGTGCTCCCACATGAAGAAGTCTGCGTCGCCCGAGTTGACGGCCTTCCGTAGGTTCTCGAAGCTGTTGAGGATGACGAAGTCGGAGTAGGGCGACGACGATTCGGCGGTGGGTTTCTGGGAGGGCAGCCAGCCCTGCTGGTCGGCGAGGACGAAGCCCATGACGTAGGAGCCAGACCCGAGGCGGGAGACGCCGATCTTGCGGCCGGCGAGGGAGTCGATGCTGGAGATGTCGGGGCGGGCTGCTCCTGTGGATACGGCCCAGCCTGTATGTCGGGGGAAAGTCAGTCGTACATCACATGTCAAATGAGGGTCAGATCAGAATACGTACACAACGGCGTCTCGACGTAGGTGCCGACGAGGCGGTAGCCGCCGTCACCCTCGACGTCCTCCTTGCCCAGGCCGGCGACCCACCCCTCGGTCAGGCCGATGCCGACGTCGATCTCGTTGGACCGCAGGGCCGTGATCATGTGGCCGGTGCCCGAGGGGAAGGGCACCAGCTGGGCGTCGAGGCCAAAGTGCTTGCTGGCGAAGTGGATCGGCGTGGAGAAGTGCTCGGGCACGTAGCCGACGCGGAGCGGGGCGGAGGCCATGGCGGACGGATGTGGCAGTTGTAGGTGTGCAGATGGAGGGGTGGTGGGTATGGGGGTCGGATGCGGATGGCGGATGACGGATGTTGTGTCGTGCACGAGTTGGTGAGATGTGCAGGTCGTTTTTGTCTGGGCGGAAGATTCGGTCGAGAAATTGATAGAGCTCCAAAGCTTAATCAGGTACGGCAGGAGGGGCAGAGGGAGGGGTAGCTCCCCGCGGGGCCCTACGTGTGCCTTTCCGCGTGCCTTCCCGCAGCTGACAATGGATGATCCCTGCGGACAAGGGGAGCTCTGCAGCCACAGGCGCAATGACGCCGACATTTCTAGAACTGTACAGTACAATGCTTGGGTACGGATGCCACTTGTGGGCCCCAGCCTTGTGTACCTAGGTACCGCCCAGCATTTGTTGTGTGTGCCGTTTCTATACAGTACTATAACTATTTACTTAGTAGGTGCTTATGTTGGGCAGCAACGATATCATATATTCATTTCACTCGCAGTTGGTTTCATTTCTTGGACGGTGTTCTTATATTGATTAACTCGTATTTCTTCCTCCCTGATTCTAACACCTGCTGGCCATAGGCGTTCCAACCGAAAACCCCCGGGACTCTTGTCCAGTCTGTCGACACGAGCATCTGTCTCTGAGGAGGTGGGTGGTCTCTAGTACGGCTCACAATCCTACCCAGCATCCATCATACCGAGATGGCTTATTCCAGTGGACCATCAGCAACGTTGTGCAGCCCGAGGAATATACCCTGCAATTTCTCGTCAATACCTAGGGTATCGATCCGCGTGAAATCCCATTGGGGGATATTAGAGGACAGCCATGGCATGTCAGGCCTTACATGCTATGTATAGCCTTACATGCTATATCGATTTGACATGCTATGTTTCCCAAAGAGGTATAGTGCTTGGCCTATACACAAGCGCGCGGAGCTGTTAGAGGACAGCGCTGCCTATTTAAGGAGTAGCACAGAGCTATATTTGTAATCTCTATAGTATAGGGGTTAGAGTGGCAGGGTTGAGAGAGAATTAGTAGGGGTATAGGTTTAACTTATAACCATATTGATTTTTTTTACCCTCCCCGCCCAGCGCATAGACTAAGCGCTATACCTCTTTAGGAAACATAGCATGTCAATTCAACATAGTATGTAAGAATAACATAGGATGTTACTTCTATATGGCATGTTAGGCCTTACATGCCATGTCAGCCTTCATGTCCCCCCCAACGGGATGTCTTGCAACATTCAAACATCATCTTGTCCAGTCTCCTAGATTCAGGCGCATCGAAGCGCCCCAAAAAGTCCATCATCATCGCCTCATATTGCCTCTCACCGCGCTCGCACTCCCCGTAAAGCGCTACACATGTCAGGAACCGGTAGAACGATCTCACCATCTCCTTTGTCGTCTCGGGCAGCGTAAAGCGGGGCTCTGATGTAAAGCTGTAGACAAAGCTGCAGCTCCAGGCACACCTGCGTATCGCTTGGGAGAGTGGTGATAGCCCACGCAACTGTAACCATGACATCACCCACTTATGGGATGACAGGATCCGTAAAAAGTCTTCAGCCTCGAGGAGACGCTGCATTTGTTTGACCTGCTCACTTATCCCGGCTTTGGCGTACTGGTCCAGGTCGTGGATAAACTTGAGTCGGACATGCCGATGTGATTCTCGGGGCCATGTGTGACAGTTTCTGTAAAGAAGGCCCCTTCGGCCCCAGTGTCCGCCACCAATATCTATGGGGTAGCAATTCAGTTTGCGTTCCCAGAGAAGCAGCATACACGCATCGACAAACGAGTCGTCCAGTGTGGCTTGGGCCATGTAGGCAAGAACCCTCTTCTTATATCTGAGGTAGGTGGCATGGTATGGTCGTGATGTGATGATCAATGAAATCAGATCTTCATAGTTGGAGACCTGCTCGAGCACGGTCAGCTGCAGCTCGACTGGGAGGAGCTCGATTCGCGCCTGGCTTGCTTGTTGTCTTAGCGACGCCATAGTATCATTTGTAGTGTGTGCACGCGCGCGGGTGTTTCGTTTTCTTGGACTTGAGCTTTCCAGATGGGATAGGAGTGGTAAAGTGTAGCCAACGTACCAGCAGCGTGCACTGCTTCACTTGGATGTGCCAGTGGTGTGGATTTTGACTGAATAATTGCTTTCGAATGTTCTCAAGGGACGAGGCTGTGGTGGATGGCTCCGTATTTGAGCAGGCCTATTTATAGTGGGAACGTGGTGGTTTTTATCAATATTCTTATAGGCGCCATCTTGAGACTATCATAGTCTCGCCGCGTGACTGCTTTGCCGGCTTTGACTCTGGCATCGTGGCAGGTTAGCCCTTGGGCTACTGGTGTCAACGATTCTAGTTAACGGCGCCGTCAGGAGCCATACCTCTTAGCCTCGTCTGTGTGGTACAAGGCTGAGGTCACGTGCCCACAGGCATACTGTATTGATCTTTTATTATAATTGGCGCTGTTTCCTTCTTTTATTTTTATTTTTCCTTTTTACTTTTCCTTTTTTAAGCGCTGGGTCTTTGAGCGTTTACCATTAAATGAAGGGACTGTACGCCTTCGGGATGTATACGGATTAAGAGCACAACCGGTAAGAGCACAACCGCCCCTAAAAATCATTATTAATTCTTAAAACTATAGAGTAAACTACCTTCCTCTGAATACAGACTATTAGGGGACATATAGTGTGCCCTACACTGTCTTCTTAGTAGAGGGATGGTACCCTATCTGGTAACTAAAAGCTGTATAGGGACGCTATGGCGACGACGTCGGTCCCTTGTCCCACCCATAGATCTGGAACCGGAAAACATGTCTTCGATGGATTTCGCCCAACATGGTAGCCATAAAGCCAAATCGGCCTCGTCCCACGGTTTCAACTTGGTGCCATTGACAGCTTTCAGTTTCCATACGCTCTGCGCCATCTCCTGATAATCAATCGCGTCTAGGCGTCCGTAGTAGTCCGACCAGACTTCCCTAACTATGGGTGGATCTCGTGGCGGGATCGCGTCCATTTGGTAGAGTGCGTAGAGTACCCGGTGCCGGTAGAGCATCTTCATGATCCGCTGTGTTTCGGTGGCGTCGAAGACCCCGTCGCCGGACGGACCTGTCATCGTGCCGACGACGCCTGAGGGCTGACCGCCGCCGCCGCCGCCGCCGCCGTGGGCGTCCAAGACTGTAGTCACTGGGAGGGGGCAGGCTCTGGGCCACCAGCCCCCCTGGTTGACGAGGCCCTTGATTGCGAATTGTTTGGCGCAATGTATCGTCAGCCGCCACACCATGGGCGCTTCGAACGACAGTACTCTTGAAAAGTCCTCCGCCGTCAGCAGCTCCTGCATGAGCTTGATCTGGTCTCCTCTGCTGGCCTTGGCGTACCGGTTCCAGTCGTGGATGAACTTGAGTTGGATATGCCGGTACGGTCCTGGCCGCCACTGGCACGGGTGCCGTGGTAGCTTGTTGCTACCCTCGACCATGATGTCTTCCCAGCGTTTCGGTAGCGTGGGTTGCGTGGTTGGGCGAGTGAGCCTCCCTCTCGGCCAAACCCTAATTGGATGCGGGCTATTTATCAAGAACGCTGCCACTGCTTTGCGCCCGTAATACTGGCCTTCGTGAGACCTATTAAGATGGCATTTCCAAAGCTGCAGCATACAGGCGTCGAGAAACACGTCGCCTAGCATGGCTTGGGTTAGACGGGCGAGAATACCCTTCTTGTATTGGATGAATGTGGCAAAGTACGGCCGTGAGGACATGATCAGTGCCGTGAGATCTCTGTACGTCGAAATTCTTTCAAGTATCTCGAGCTGCAGCTCGACTGGGAGGTGCTCGAGTCGGGACACCCTTTTTTGTTGCCGTTTTTGCTCCTCCATTGGAGTTCTATGGCGATGTTGCGAAGGTGACCGACAAAGATGGAGGAACACAAGAGAGAAGGTGACAGCATAGAATAGAAAAGTTGACGTAGAGCAGAGAGAATTATTGTTGGACATCTTAGATGGTGTCCGAGTGTGATTTGAGTGTAAGTGTCAGTAAAGTTGTGGTGTATGTGCACCTTTGACTATTGCAAAATTTTGGCTGTATGCTTGCTTTCGAATGTTGTTGAGGGATGAGGTTGAAGTATATTGTTCCGTGCTTCAGCAGAGCCAGAACCACAATGGAGGTACGGTCGTTCTTATAGGTATCCAATCAATTGGGGCAATTTATGTTCATGGTGCACACGGCGAGGCCCGGGGTTAGTTTTACGTAGTGCTTGAGACGGCTCCAGACAATATTGCTCACACCTCGCCACAGCTGCAACCTTGACGGGTGGCCTAATGATTGCCTCGGTGGGCTTCTAGTGTGAAATGGTGGCCTCGGCAAGAGCACTAATTTGCAGAACGTTGAAAATTATTGCTGAAAGCCTCGTGGCTCAGGCTTAGTAGAGAAAATTGAAGAAAACAGCCTGTACTAGTTGACACTAAAACGCCTAATGGCATCGTCTAAGACCTTTGGCCCATTCAGTCCGGGCCTCGTCCGTACGGCTGCCGCAAGGCTGAGGCTACAACTTTATCTCGCAAATTTATTTTTATCGTCACGGGATGATTTTCAACGCTGGGTCTTTGAGCATCTATGATGTGGAGACCGTCTGATACTCTGAACGAACATGGACTGGATGACTGCTTTCGATCGGTCTTGCAAAGAACAGGGGCACAAACGGTTTGGGAGGTGAAGACCTGCCACAGCAAGCCAGGGCTGAGAAAAGTCGAAGATGATATCGAGAGCTACTACCCGGTCGAAACCCAAACCGCCAATACCAGCTGGCTCGTGAGAAAAACATGGATACCAGCTATCTACGACGCCGCGCCTCCCTTCGCTGCCGCCGAGATGGTGCAGCATGGTGGTGCAGTGGACTTAAATAGCAGCCCCGGCGTCTACATCTTCCACACCATGAACCGTGTTAATAAACTTGTCACCGCACTAGACCTGATGGAGACTGAGGATGCTCGAGGGTGACCTGGTGGAGGACGGGGTCGTCGTCGCTGCGGAAGCAAGGCCCGGCGTCTGTCGGCACGGCTTACTGGGCGGCCGGTTGTTACGCGCGTACCGAACCAGGCTACTACAATGACACTGCGGACCTCAGGTGGTCGGGCTGTGGGTATGCTGCTAATAAGTGGAAAGTAGCATGGGCCCTTCAAGGTTAAGTCGGTGGATGCGGGTCCATTTGCTGCGGAGCGCATGTACTGATGCTAAATTTTGTGATTTATATACGTCTGGGTCCTTGGCGTAAATTCTGGCACAATAAGAAGCTGCTCATTTCACTCTCAGCTAGTTTGGTGTGCTTGACAACGTCTTATTGTCTTTCTTCCTCCCCGCTTCCGGCACCTGCTGACCATGAATGTCTTGACCGCAGGTGTCCCAGGGGAAATCCTTCATGGGGAAATACCTTGGAAAGAGCGCCAACTACCCTAAGGTGTTGAACTAGCTGCCCTTCCGCCGCCGCCTTGTCTTCAAATTTTCAAGTCCTCCAGTTAGACCACATCTTCTGCCTACTCCCAAAAGCCGTCACACCAGGACTCGGGGAATGCGGACTCTCCTCCATCACTGAAGTGGTAAGCCTCCCTGAGCCAAATGATAGTGTCCCACATGAAACCCATCAGTGCAGGCGGGTTCTCAGCAATCATGATGTCGGCCACCTCGTCCGGCGTGCCCGCCGACCGAATAGTGCTAAGAAGTCCCAAGCCTTTTGACAGTGTTCCTTCGACCCACCCGCCGAGCCCAAACTGCTGAGCCGGCCGGATGTAGTAGCGATACCTCCACGGAGAGTACGCGGCCGAGTACCTGGCGCGCTTGCCCTGGACTTCTCTCCACCTCGTATTCTCTTGGATGAGTTGGACGGCCTTGTGCAGCTCGGAGGCCAGCTGCACGTAGACGAAGCTGAATTCCTCGATCTCGCTCGCGTCAAGCATGCCGAAGAAGTCCGCCCGCATCATCTTGCGGTAGCTCGTACCCCAAGAGATGAGCCAGTAGCGATTTGATTCTGGAGTCGGTTCATAGAGCCGGCAGCAGATTTCGAACCGGTAGAGTGTCCTCATGATTCTCTGCCACTCCGTGACCGTGACGTTCCAGGGCTCTAAGGGGGTGGGGTCCGGCTCGCATTGCACATACAGATATGCGAAATCGTGTACTGGGGCGGGGTTTTCGATGAAGAGCCTTGACAGCGGCTTGATCGTGGACTGATAAAATGTAGTGACTAGTAAGTGTTAGCAGATTGTTTCTGATTCTGAATGCGAGAGAGAAATGAAAAGCAGAACTAGTACTCACTTTGCTCAAAGTCCTCCGCAGTGAGAAGATGCTTCATATTTTGGATCTGATCATCGGTGCTGGCCGTGGAGTGCTCGTACCAGTCGTGGAGGAATTTGAGCTGGACATGGCGGCAAGGCTCTTCGTACCAGAGATCAGCTGTGCCGGGGTCGTTACTCTCGTCCTCGTCGTCTTTTCGGGTCTCCTTTATATAGGTGTCGTTGTTGGTTCTCCAGTACTGGAGCATGCACGCCTCGATGAAGGCATCGCCCAGCGTGGCTTGGAGGACGTGAGCGAGTACTGTCTTCTTGTACTCATAATAGACGGCGCGAATATTGGGCGACGAGACGACCAGTGCGTACAAGTCTTCGCAGCAGGACATGCTTTGGAGAATGGCGAGTTGCAGCTCGACCGGCAGCAGATCGAGTCGGGGCTTGGACACGGCATGCTTTCGGTTGTATCGTTTTTGGAGCCTGACCATTCTGTGGCTCAAGATCTTGGGATCGGAGGACATTTTGGAATCGGCAGACATGATGTTTGCCTTGAAGTGCGTTTGTGTTTGAGTATGTTGAAGTTTGGAAAGCAATGGGGTGTGAGACCTGGGATGGAGGTGCGATCAGGGCGAGGGGCCCACTCTGGTCTGTGGAATTAAATAGTGGCGTGGGCGGTCTGAAACTGTCTGCGTGGGCAGAATAAAAGTAAGTAGAGGTTATTCACCAAGGTAGGGTGATTTGTTTGTCTGTGTGTTGGTTAGTTTATATGTAGCGTCTGTCTGTGCCGGTACGTGTGATTGTGTGTGTCTTGGGGAGGAGAAAAATTGAGGATTCTCAGGGGGAGGTACGTGGAATTATATATTGATCACAAGAGAACCCCTATGTACTACTTTCCAGGAGGACTCATATAGTATTTGCGGTCTAATTTATACCCCAGATGTACACTTGTGTTCCTGGACAAACACTTGCTGGACACTTGTTTGACACTTGTGGCTGTGGCCCAAGACTACAGGGCGTTAACACACTTTTGTGCAAGTGCAAGCTAAAGAGGTTTTAAATTCCTGATTCACACTATCATCCAAAGTTGGCTCAAATTCCGCATTTCTAGCAACTTTGTTGACTAGACCGAAAGACTAACAGCGTACTATGATTGGACACCGCAACAACTTTGGGGCGACTTAGTGCGAAGCTGCCAACCAAAACACAAACCAGTCAATAATTGCCCGCAGGCTTTGCTCCTTGCACCATCCTGAAAATTGTCAGAAATTAACAAGCATGCCGCCGCGAAGTTATGGGGTCTGGGACCATACGTAAGTAAGGGTCAGCTGGGTCTCCCCTGACCGCAAAACCATGCGACACGCCGTGGAATAGCTGCAAGTGGTACTGTTTCTTTTCCCTTTGCAGTATATCGATGGCCTTTCTCCTCGAATAGGTATCGAAGGCGTGATCGTCCTCGGCACAAGATAGAAGAAGCGGCTCTGCACGTCAACGTGTTAGCACACGTCTTGAGACCCCATCAAGAAATCTCTTGTCGCCCAAACTTATACCAGCTAAATGTTTTTGTAAAACTCTAGGTCTTTGAGCGTTTACCGCTGTATGAAGGTGCCGTATGTGGCTTCGGATGTGTACGGAGTAAGAAGTAAAACCAGATCAACCATCGAAGCGCACTCACTTCTCAGCTTCAGGAAATGTTCCTCTTTCAGGGCTGTCGGGTGCGCAAATGCGCCGGCTGAGACGTTGTCTCCTGCGAGCAGGTCGCACACGAAAGGAGCCCCGAAGCAGTAGCCCGTGCAGGCATACTTAGTTGTCTCGTTGCCGTACTTGGCCCTGACCGCATCGAACCACTTGGGAACGTTCTCGACGGCAAAGTTCCAGTGCTTGTTGCGCCAAGCGGTCCTGTCGAAGCCTTCTGGGGCCGGGTCACTCATCGACTGGCGATACTTGGACATTGGGTCCTGCGAGGCCGAGTGTCAGTGCACTGTGCCTCTGCTGCTCTGGGTCATACGCACGCCCCTGAAATAGTCCATGCCCAGCGTCAGGAAGCCGGCATCAGCAAAGCTGTCCATCAGCAGCTGGGCGTTGTTGGACATGCCCCATACGTCCGGGAAGTACAGGATAACATGATTGTTGGCCCTTTCGGGCATAGGCTTCGCGACATAGGTGGGGACATCCAGGATCGTCTCCAGGGTGCCACGCGGTGTCCCCTCGTGGATGGTGCCCAGCCAGCAGGACGATGACGGGGGCTGGGCGAGATACGTATCTTCCGCTTTGGGTGCCTTGGCTGTCATCTTGTGTAACGTATACTAGAAGTGTTCGTCTTGGGCAGTTGTGTCGGTGATCTCTGCACTCAGGCGCAGAGCGGGGTTGACTGATGCATTAGATCCCGGGATCTCGGGACAGTAACATCGGATTGGTGGGGGCTGTCGACAGAGGTGGGGGGCCTGGGAGAGTGGATTCCATCGCCTGCAGGGTGGAACCTCGAGTAGGACCAGTTGGGAGAAATAATCCGGCAGCCTGCAGGCACCGATCTAACCAACATCCCACGTCTGTGCCTGGATGGCGGTCAACTGTTACTACTAATCCAGGAGTCGACAATTCCTGGGAATGCTGTTCGCGTCACTGTTTCTATTCAACTGCTCGCGAAATGTCTGACCTGGATAACGCCGGGTACCGGCTCCTGTCTTTCAAGTACACACCGACTAAGCCGACGACAGGGGCAAACCACTCGGCCGCGGACGGCAACGTCGATGATGACCGCGAAGATGAAGCTCACAGCCGCACCAGACAACCACCATCGGACGAGGAACCAGACTTGCCGTCACTCTCGTCTCTCGCGGCGGCCCTTCCAGCTGTCGACGCCACGCCTGCACCAGAGATCAACCAAAGCCAGCCGGGCACGCATGCAAATACAGTGCCTGACGCAGAGGAGCAACCAGCCCCTGAGCCAACTCCTCCAGCTGCCAGCTTCCACCCGTTCGGAGACCTCCCCGCCGAGCTCCGCATCAAGATATGGCACCTGACCTTCCTCCCTCGCGTCCTCGCGCTGCATCCCACGCGGCCCAACTACGTCCGCGACGGCGGCCGCCAGCAACAGTGGCAGTCGGGATGCAGCAACCCAGCCGCCCTGTCCGTGAGCTCCGAGGCCCGGCAGCTAGCCCTGGGCCACTTCCGGATCGCCTTGCCTCTGGCCTCCATCACCAGCCAGGAGGAGGGGCCACAGCAGCAGGCCCCGTTCGCCAGGTACGCCGCCGCGACGCAGATCGCCGGCACCTACAACTTTTCCGGCGCCAGCGCCACGGGGAGGGCCACCATACGCCGGCGCACGCTGCACATCTCGCCCGAGGCCGACACCGTCGCCCTGCTCGGCCAGGACACCGACTTCAGCACGCTGTCGGGGCTGCTCGCCTCCCTCCGGGACGCCGACCCGCAGGGGTTTGGGATTAGCAACCTGGCGCTGAGCACGCGCGGCTGGGGCTACGGGGGGTCCGCTTCTATGATGAGGACCCTGAGCCGGACCATACTCAAGGACCTGGGGCAGTTAACCCTGTTCATGTACGGCGAGCCACGCCCACCCCTCGAGTGGACTATCAATGGGACTTGCCTAGACGAACAGTCACTGAGGCGATTCAGGGAGACGGGAAACCGGTGCGAGCTGGTCCCTTGCGAGGGCAGCAATGCTTGGTACGCGTATAGACTCTGGAGCGGTGGGAAGGGCAGGCAGTTCTGGGATGATGAAGGGAAGATTATGCAGGTCGGACGGAGCGATTTGAGAGTAATGGACCTGAAGTTCTCAGATGGCTGGTGATCAAGGACAACTTATCGACTTTGGGGGTTTTTTTTTGGGGGGGGGGGATTTGTTGTTCTCTTTACTGGCTAGTAGGGTTCGATGCAACTCATTCAGGCCGTGGGACCACAGATAGAATGACTACGCCAGCTCACATTGTGTGAGTACTAGAGCCTTTGGAAGAATATTTTGTCAGCTTGGGAGAATATCCAGCGGTGAATGGGACAGGAGACATGATGCTGGAATGATTCATAGCGTTGCGTCTCGGGAAAGTCTGAAGAGTATGCTCGTGGAATCATGCAGCTTAGTAGTGATTCTTGACCAGGGCAATTGGTGTCAGGGAATAGAAGTAGCAACAAGATGAATAAAGATCCGTCAGAATACCCGTGGGCCAAACTTTCGGTTTCCACCTAGGCCTGCCCTGCTGGTACGGGATGAGTCGATTCCCTCATCGATTGGCTCGCCTGTTGGTATCTACAGTGTGTTAGCAGCGAAATCAAACTCTGGGTTAAAGTGTCGTCGGAAAGGGCGTCCTCGCTCTTCTCTGCCTGCATTGTCCTCATACCAGCCGTAACCCTCCTCTTCCCTGCCATTTTCAGGCGCCCGCCCTGAGACATTTACTGCATACCAGCCCGCTTCGTCTTTCTCTTCCTCCCCTCCCGGCCCCCTCGCGTGGAATCTTGCCCGGACAACCCGCGCATTCCGATTGTGCTCGTCTTGCCCATCCCCGTCTTCCTGGGCTGATGATTGGGACCGCGATCGTTTCCTGCTGTCCGCACCCGCGCTCGCGCTGGTCGAGCCCCAAGCGCCGTACCGCTGACTGAGAGCAGACGCCGAGAGCCACACCGTATCAGCCCTGAATGGAAACCGCGGGTTATCATCGGCTCTCTTTGGAGAGGTTGCAAGATGGCGAGGTACCGCCGAGAAGGCGATAAAGGGCTTCAAGAGCATGAACACGGCCTGCGCAAACCTGTGTGACTGATTGTTAGTAGTTGGGAGGAGGTAATGGCCGGGAAGACACTCGAACTGCCGTTTCCATCCTCGCCCAGCCTAGACTTGGAGAGTTGTGCACCAGCAAGTAGGTAGATCGCTGTCGGAGGGTACGAGTCACCTACTTTGCAAAGAGGAACGCCCCACTGGTACTGTCCAGCGCGCCGTCTTGTACCGGTGCATTGTGCCACTCATTGGCGAATTCGGAAATGGCTGGTTCCAGTGGACCGAGCACGTTGACGACAAACCTGTGCCCGTCGTGGCTTCTCTTAGGCACAAGTGTGAAGACACAGTCGTCCCATAGCTTGTGTAGGTCGTGACGTAGAGGAACAAGGTTTTTACTGCTGTGGACTAGTAGCTGCTGTCTGTCGCCGTAGCGCCTCATGCTGTTCATCTGGAACCACTCCCTCTGTGCCGCCGGCACGATTTTCACCTTCTGTGTCGCATAGGAGCTATCGGAAAGGATGCAGCGGCCTGGGTGCTGCCCACTGGCAGGTAGGGGAGCCAACGGCGGCATCTTTGGGTGTTTGGATGTTGCAGCTTCTGTAGCCCGGGCCGCCGGGTCCCAGGCCAGGCTTGCTATCTGGCCGTGTGGGAATAACCACTCCTCGAATCTCGGCACGACTGGATAGACATCGTTGTCGCCGCCGGCCGTGAACCAGTAGTCATCGCCCAGGAGGACTCCGTCACGCGGGACCGACACTCGACGGGTTCCGGCACGGTCGGTGGTCAGGTACCCATCGAACGCGTTGTTGGCGGCAATCTGACACGCGAGAAGGGCTGTGCCATGGTGCACGCCAGCCGGCGCCGTTGTCGACGCCGATGCTGCTCTGGGGTCTCATCGTGGGTGGTCGAGCCTCGGAAGGGTGAACAGGATGTCTTCTGGGTCGTCGTAGCCGGGATGCCTGAATGAGATGGTACCTGGTTGGGGCTTGGACCGGGGGCTGCGGGCACACTGCTTGAGGACGACGCCGACCATGACCGTTTGCTGTAATAAGCGATTACGATAGATTGTGTGCGTAAGACTCGGACGTGCAAAGACCTGATGCATGACTATTGCGACTTACATGCTCATCGAACTGAGACAGTCCTCCGTGCCTTAAAGTGATGAGGAAACAAGTCGATAGCAATAGGCCGTCAATTTATAGTAACAGTTGTGTAGAACAAACGAAAGAAAGACGGAGCAAATGTTGGTGAAATGACATTCTTGTAGTTTTGGAGAACGATCGGCCTGATAAGATAAGCCAAATGGTGTGTAGCTCTCTCTGTGTTACAGTAATTCATGTACCTATACCTACCTCCAGCTCTTTACCTCCCCTCCGAAATATCGCCCAACCGAATTCGAACAGCGACGGGAAAGAGTATGGATACTCGCGCCCAAAAAATAGTCCCCACGGTCAGTTTTTGAATAAGCATACCTTCCATGGGCACAAATCGAAGGTAACAACAGGGTCTTCTTCCGATCATTAAGCCATCGTTTATTTGTATTCTTCTAGTTCTTCTTTAAGCCGGAACAACAGTTAGTGCCCAATAAGGGCAAGGCAATTTAGGTACCTAGGTACCTTTCAGGATAAAAATAGTAGGTTTCCCCATGCAGGATATTTGACAGTCATACACATAGACCAACCATCTGCCCTCTTACTATTTTTCTCATCTATCTGTGACTTATTTTTTCTCTTAAACCCTTCAGACCTACAATGGAGTCTCCGATAAAAGGAGTCTGCCCGTTGCCGGACGTAGCGATAGCTAGACATCTGCACATGTGGTTTGTTTCACGGAATGTCTAGTTGAAGCAGAAAGTTGAAGCAGCATGTGTATATTGACGAGCTTGAAGAGCACAAAGTACCAAATCGCAAAGGACGCCCATTCCCCCCCACCAGTCTAGTTACAAAAGGAAATCAACAACAACCCAAAACCCATTTTCCCAGTTTCCCAGTGATGATGATCTTCAAAAACACTCCCTGCTGCTAACAGATTCCCGGGGATGTTTAGCCATTTAGCAGCCCTGGTCGAAGGCGACGAAGCTCTGGCCGTCGGCGGCGGGGGCAGCTGCGAGGCCGGGACCTGGAACAGGCGGCACTGGGACGCGCCGTTGAAGGTGCCGAACTCGACGGACTGGCAGCCGGTGGTCTGCTTGCAGAGAGCCAGGCAGTCAGCCTGGTTGGCAATAGAGGCGTCGGTCTTCAGGGGAGTAGGGGCGGCGGCGGTGGAAGGCCCAGTCGGGGCGGAGCCGCAGACGTCGCGCTTCGCAGCCTTCTGGCCGTTGTTGTTGTTCTGGCCGTTCTGCTGGCCAGTGCCGGTCTGACCAGTCTGGCTACCAGTCTGGCCGGTCTGTCCCGAAGAGGCAGCGGTGTTCACCTGGCCCTGGGGGTTAGCCTGGGTGGGCGCGGTGGTGGGCACCTGGGCGGCGGCGCAGGCGACGTCCCAGACGTGCAGGTTGGTGCCCGCGGTGGGGACCTGGGCGGCCGGGACGGCGTAGAGCTGGCAGGTCGGGGCGGAGGCGTCGGCGGGGAGGCCGAAGACGAAGGACTTGCAGGAGGCGTTGGCCTCGCAGGCCTCCTTGCACAGCTCGGCGGTGGTGACGGAGGGCGCGCTGAGCGGGGTCTGGGAGCCGGTGGCGGAGGGGGCGACGTTGCAGGTGTCGCGGGCCATGATGAGGGGGCTGGCGAGGGCGGAGGAGGCCATGGCGGCGAGGACGATGATCTGCTGGAAGGAAGCCATTTTGTTTGGTGGTGGTGGTTTGGGTTGGGAAGTTTGGTGAGTTGAGTGGAGTGTGCTGAAAAGCTTTGAATGAGTGAGAAGAGTGAGTGTTGGAAGTTGAAGCTGAAGCTTTTGATGAGAGTGTTGATTGGATGTGTTGATGATGATGATGATGATGAGATGGAAAATTATGTTGATGTTGGACGACGGGACTCAACTTCTTATAGACTTCAACTCTTGCTTCAGTTGCTACGAGTTCACACATAGCCCTCAGCCTCGCCATCGCCATCACCGTCACTGCGTCTACTACGACTATGCGTGAGGCTCTCCAGATCTCGGTTTGTGGGGTTACTACGGGTGGTTGCATTGCCATGATCTTCACAGGGGTCACGTATGTTCGGCATAGCCTCCTGGTGGGCCCTCCAACGCAGGGGAAGTTCGAGGTTCTGACGTACCCTTGTCTTCCCCGGTTCGGTTTGTGGGCGTCGGGATCCTATGTGTCTCTTCCGCAGCCGGCTCTGAGTCGTTTTGGATGACAAGACCCCAAAATTCCCGCCCAATTGAGCAGTATATGTGGGCTATTCTGTTCTTGGCCCCGGGGACATGAGTAGAGCCAGCGCAGTATTATGGTATTGATAATTTGTGTGATTCCAAGGTGAAATATTCCACGGGTCTAAAGGCAAGATGTTGGGCCAAATGCACCTATCTAGGTGGGCATTTCCTCAGCGCGGCTGCGTATGCATGTATGTGTCTAGTATTATTTCATACTAGTAGTATCATGATGTGTGCTGCATTATGGTCTAGCCGCAAGGCAACTCGTGCATGGGTCTCCCCTGTCTTCCGCCGTGACGGACCCGCTCTTTAGAAGCTTCAACAGCATAGGCTCGAGGCCCTATGCTAGTATAGGGCAATGGTGGACCCTACCCCTGGACGTCTTCTGTGGTTAGCCGACCGTTTCGGTGAAAGGGGAAGCTTGCCGCAGATCATCATGCAGCCACGACAGCGGGACATTTCTGATCGAATGACCACAGCCCGCAGAGCCCACTACGGCTGCAAACAGCAAAGGCTCAGCCCCTAGATGATGAATACACCATGGCCAGTGCACGACGGTTCATGAAGTGCGGTGTTATTCTTAGCACCCGGGCATATTCCTATTACGTTTTTCCTAAAGCTTGAGTCCGTCTGCCGCGAATCATCCCAAGTATGCGAGAGTGTAAACATCCTAGGGCCTATCAGGAGTCGAAGCGATTCCGGCCCCTGCCAAGGATCCGCAGCCCAACGACGTGAAAGTCTGCCTTGCTTGCGTCGGCTGCACAGTTGCATTGATGGCGATTCCGAGTGACGGAGGGCCGCCGAACCACAACTATCATCGTCGTTTTCCGTTCCTGTCCAGTTTTGGTCAGGGGCCGACAGCCGATGCTGATGCTGGAGCTGAGAGTTCCGATCTGCATTCAACTTCACGAGAGTCGTCGCGTACACTGCATAGCATGAATCGTGTGATGTTCTGGACTCTTTCTCTCCGCAGCATGCGGTCATTGTGTGCGTAACACGGTGAGGCTGGACGACGATCATGTTGCCAGGCTTGAGCCTTCCCCATTAGCTATCCATTGAATCCGCTCGTAACGGGGTTAGCGACTGTATCGAATTGATTGCACATGTGAGGTAGTCTTCGTGAGATCATCTTTGTCTAGTCAGTGAACGCTTGGTGCAACTGTGAAAATCGCATCTTGGGATGGCACACTCAGGCTCTGTGTGAATCGGTGTCTCGTCAACTTGTGTACCATTGGCATCTGCGATGGATGTGAGCCCTCCAGGGCTGTTTTACGGACGACAGTATCAAAACGTTTTCCCCTGAATTCAAGCAAACTTTTGACGTAGAACAAGAGCCACGGTCATGATGACAGGAATAGTCGTGATACTCATTCAAGTCTCCGAAAAGACTACGACTTAGTGATGGTGCCCCTCATGCCCGTCCTCATCTTCGTCATCATCTTGTCCATACTCCTCGTCTTGGAAGTGCCCTTCCCACTCAGGAAAGGCGTCGTCGAACTCGTCGACCAGGTCTTCCTTCGCAGCTTCCAACCCTTCCATCAGAGCCTTGAGCTTCTCTTGCTTCTTCATCACGGTCCTCATCTTCCGCTTCCAGCGTGTCCACTCGATGTCAGTCAAGAGACAGCCATCCAGAGCCTCCTTCATGCCGGCGACATCAAGCCTCTCCCCGATGAACACAATCTCCTGCCTCCGGTCTCCCCACTCGCCCCCGCTCGTCATGTCGTGGCGGACCTGCTTCATGATCTCGGGGTCGGTGGTGTCTGGGTGATACAACTGTGATAGTTCGTCCGGGGTCAGGGTGACGTCCCACCTGGTCCCGCCCACCAGCGTGAGCATCGCCCCCGCCTGGGACCAGATCCCGCGATAGTCGGGCCTGGTCGCGAGCCAGTAGGTGCCCTTGGAGCGGAAGAGCCGGGCAAAGAGGGGGTTGGCGCGCTTGTTGGCCAGGACAACCTCCTTGGATGGCGTCACGAGGTCCCCAGGTTTCATGTTTAGCGACGAGCTTTCAGCTTCGTCGTCATCCGAGAGCTTGGTCCCGTGCTTGCTGGCGGTGGGGGACGTCAGCGCCGTCTGGGCTGAGCTCGAAACGTCCGACGCGGCCGGCGTGGACGCCTCGTCCTCCATGTCGGTGTCTTGCTCGTCTTCTGAGGCTTCACTCTCGGTCTCGTCGGCGTCTGCGTCCCTCATGCTTTCGTCATCGCCCTCGCCTGCTTCATGCGCGGCCTTCGCTGTCGGCTCGGTGCCCTCGTCCCCATCCTGCTCCGGGTGCTCGAGCTGGAGGATGAACTTGTCGTATACCAGTCTCCAGAGCCTCTCGGGGTGGAAGGGTCGGTGTTGCTTGTAGATGAAGTTGCGCACGTTGTACTCTTCGGTTTCTGGCTTGGGGGTGATTGCCGTCTTTCCGTTCACCTGCCAATCACGTCGTCAACTTCTGTCCATAATTCAAAGGTTGGAAGAGCCTCGAAGTCAACTCACCTCCCTGAGCATCAACTCATGCAGGTCTCGCATCCATCCCGAACTTGTCTGGGCCTTGTCCAGACTGAAAAGACCAGTGTTCACAAGTTCTCCGACATCGACCTTGCCATACTTGGCCTCCAGAATTTTGGCTTCACGATTCAGGGTTCTTAAAAGAGCCCTGATATCTTTCAAGCTCTCTTTGCTGACCATGTCAGTTTTGTTGAGGATAATGACATCTGCGAACTCAATCTGGTCAACCATCAGGTCGGAGACCGTCCTTTCGTCCTCGGGTGTCACGTCATCGCGCCGACTTGAGAGTATGTCCGCCGTGTTGAAGTCATTGAAGATGGTGAAGGCGTCAATGACGGTCACGGTTGTGTCCAGACGGGCGAACTTTCCCATTCCAGCCTCGCCAGCTTTGTGCCTGCAAGTGTGCGCCAAGTCAGTCTCTGAGGGTCTTGGCGCTTCGAACGAGATCGCTGGCAAGTTTCGTCCTCAACAAATAAACTTACAGTTTCTTCAAGGCTCCACCCTCGTCCAACTGGCCCTCGTCCTTCAGGACCTGGTACATGTGTTCGGTGAGCTTCGAGTCGAAACTCTCGGCAACTTGTCCCGGCTCGCTGACTGAAACGTTATGGTCAGCTTAGCTGCACGCCTGTGCTTGGTCACTCATTCTCGTGACAGATGTCGGATCCGGACTCACTTCCGCTGCTTTCGATGATAACATAATCGAAGGCATGCTTCTCTGAAAGTTCAACCAGCTCAGACAGCAGATCTTGTCGGAGGGTGCAGCAGATACAACCATTCTGCAGCGCGATGACCTTTTCCTCCGTCTTGTGGATGCGGTGGGTTGACTGGATGGTTGAGGCGTCGACATTCACTGCGCCGATGTCGTTGACAATCACGGCAATCTTGAGCCCATGGTTGCTCTGGAGGATATGCTGGAGTAGTGTTGTCTTCCCACTTCCCTGTGCGAGTACCATGCGATGGTCAGCGCCTCGGTTGCAAATAGCTGAGATGATACTAGGAATAACGGCAAGGAGAGAAGCCATTCATACCAGGAAACCC
Organism: Diaporthe ampelina; assembly: GCA_023522825.1. Classification (NCBI taxonomy): domain Eukaryota; kingdom Fungi; phylum Ascomycota; class Sordariomycetes; order Diaporthales; family Diaporthaceae; genus Diaporthe; species Diaporthe ampelina. Next base: position 610,093 of record JAMFTM010000010.1, on the reverse strand, counting down.
GATAACAGAGTCACAGGCAGCGGCCCCTTCTTTTGTTTCGTCTTTTTGGAATTATTCTTGCCCTGCGCCACGGCCGCGGCCGTCTTCCTCTTGGAAGCCATCTTGACTCGCAAATCGGTCACTCGAGACTGGCTGCCGCACAAGAACAAAGTGCAGTATGGACACGAGAAGGGATCATTTTGATCGCAGAAATGTGCGTCCCTTGGGATTCTTGTGATTTATACTAGCTGCTATCGCCAGTCACGCCAACCCTGGCCCGGTTCCAATCTAAGGTTCCCCTGCCGTCGCCGAACTGTGCCCATCAAGGTCCACGACGTCGCCCTCAAGGTTCCCATCGAACAGAACCCACCTCTCCAGAGCGACTAATCACGATGGGCCAATTTCAAACCTTGGTAGCATGCTCCGAAATGGGACGGCACGTACACCGATGATCTCGCCGTCGCACGTCAGCCTCCGCCGCCACACACGTGACCTGGCATCTGACATCGTTCCCAGGGTTCGTGTCTGCCAGGTATAAATGGAAGTGCATTCTGTGCGCATGGAAACTTTCTCACTCGGAATGGGAGCTTGCCCTCAACTTTAAAGTTTGGTCAAATTTGACAAGGCTGCTGGCATTTCGCTCCACGTGGGAATGGGATCCATTGGCGGCATGGTGGCTAACATCAAGATAATGACGGGTATGTCTATGTAAATCAATGATATCAAGCAGATCTGCCTTGACGTGATTGAAATGAGACAAACAACTTGCTCTGCTGAAGTTTTAAGTAGGAGCAAACGGCACTCCTCGGGTATGGATACATATGTCTCGTCTTGACTGACTCGGACTTTCAAGCACGATGTGGAAATCTTTTTATGCGCGAAGTCTTCGTGCACGCATTAGATGCGTTCGCAAGATTCCACCTGTAAAGATATTACTTGTGTTGGGCAGCTCCCTTTGGAGCTCTGCTGACGTACTCCGAACATGCCGTAGTCATGCTCTATGCATTTGCCGATTGCTGAGCTGAAAATCCATCCTTTCGTTTAAAATTTGCAGACAGTCCACGGGTGCGGTCTCCTTCTCCAAAGTTTACAGAAGGATTTCTCTTTGATGCTCCTGCCCCGTGATTCCTTCCTTGCCGTCTAGCTTGCCCCGTAATAAGCTAAACTTGCCTCGACTTCATTTGTAGTTTCTGTTTCCAAAATGATAACTAGCACTTGAGTACAGAGAGGCAACCACTCTAACTCGCATCGTATGAAAAAAGAAGCGCGGTCAGGCTCCGGAATTTTGTGGTTTATCTGCAGACGAGTGTGGAGCCGGTTTCTGCAATGCAGCACGACATATCATTTTCGTCGCATGGACCTCTTCCGTCACGCCACGTTTACGGCAGCCACAGGTTTCCGTGACTTGCAGAGGCTATCGACAAATCCTGCCCACCTGGGCACTCGCGTTAGCCTTCTTAGCCCGCGACTACCTCAATAGTTTCCCAATTGTCGTTAGCAGCTGCAGGAATCGCATCCCGGTCGTCCCACCAGGCGGCCCCACGAGCGGAGGAAGGCAGCTGCGGATCATTATTCTACGTGCCGTGCGCTGTTACCCTACGTGTACGTGCAGGACCTTTCGTATTTCCGCACCTTCGTCCCTTAGTAATGACACACTTTTCGTCCCTCGTCACATCACAAACAACAACTTGAAGCCTGGGCTGAACTTCGTGTCCATGTAGCAACTCGCGCGACAGCAGGTTTTGAGTTGGGCATCAACCGTCACGATGGCCGAAGGAGTGCCCCTAATGACTAGTGTCCTGCCGAGGCTCAGCTTGCAACCTTGTTCCTGGGCAGAGCTTGTGGCCAGCTTCGTGTGCTGCTTGCTAGGCCTACTGCTCTACCGCCGGTACTTTGCGCCTCTGAGAAACGTGCCTGGCCCATTTTGGGCGTCGCTCGGGCGGCTATGGCACACGAGGATGATCATGAGAGGCAACCAGGGCGAGGACCTTCTGCGGCTGCATAAGGAATACGGTAAGTATTTGTGTTTCAGTGTTGACAGCACTGCATTTCAGCTAACAACTGCGATTGAGGCCCGTTTGTCCGCATCGCGAACAACGAAGTCAGCGTTTGCCATCCCGAGGTCGTCAAGGAGCTCATCCTGACGCCCCTGCGCAAGGATGCATTCTACAAGATCTTTGCGTTCCCAGACTCCAGGTACACCAACGGCATGACGGTCCTCGACCCGAAGAGGAAATTCGAGCACTCGAGAAACTTTGCCCCCGGGTACTCTCTGTCAAACATGCTCCATTGCGAGGATTCGATCGACCGGACGATCGGGTTGTTGATGGACTGGTTGGACACCTACGCTGACAATGGGCAACACATGCACCTCGATCGGTTCTGCACCTTCACCTCGAACGATGTGACGGGCACGGTGCTCTTCTCCAGCCCGTATGGGTTCCTGGAGAAGGGCTATGACATCGGGAATACCATTGCCAACAACACGCGTCTTGGTCTCTTCGCCGCTGTGGCTGGCCATCACTGGCTCATCCTGATGATCCACGCCGTCTTCCTCGCAAACCCGGTCACGACGTGGCTCGGCGTCATCCCCACCGGCCACATCCTGAAGGTGACGATGGACTCGCTCCACGAGCGCGAGAGCAGGGAGACCAAGGGGGGCAACCGCTTCGACCTGCTGGAGCACTGGCTCAGGACCCTGCGCGAACGCCCCGACAGGCTCGACCTCAACACGGTCCAGGGCCAGACGATCGGTACTGTCGCCGCGGGAGGAGACGCCACATCCACAGCACTTCAGTCATTTTTGTACCACATGATCAGGCACCCGACCGCCTGGCGGCGGCTGCAGGACGAGATCGACGCCGCGGGCAGGGAGGGGAGGTGCCAGGACAGGATCATCAGCTTCGCCGACGCGCAGAAGCTCCCGTTCCTGCAGACATGCATCAAGGAGGCCATGCGCGTCTTTGCGCCCGTGCAGCAGGGCCTCCCACGTGTGGCGCCAAAGCACGGCGTGAAGATTGGGGACCGCGAATTCCGAGATGGCACCATCCTCTCCGTCAGCGCGTTTGTGTTGCACAGGTCCAAGGAGATCTGGGGGTCCGATGCTGATGAGTTCAATCCTGACCGGTGGTCTGCGCCTGATATCTCTTCGAAAGAGAAGTATTTCATTCCTGTGAGTTGCAGCCCGAGGCATTGCCCCTTGGAGTGTTCAAGAAGTGCTGACCAGACGGGCTGTTTCTTCCATAATTGAAGTTTGGCGGTGGATACAATGCTTGTCCTGGACAGCACCTTGCGAAGATGGAGGTGGCCAAGATCTGTGGGACCATCGTGCGCGATTACGATATCAGACAGGTTGACCCGGAGAAGGAGTGGTCTTACAAGGCCTACTTCAATGTGGTTCCGCACTCTTGGCCTGTGTACGTTGCCAGAAGGCACAGCTAGGGGTCACGCTTTTAGCCGTCCGTGAGCATCGTCCAACGTTACCGTAGCTCATTTCAGAGTTTAATCCAATCGAAGATTTTGATTTTTGGCTGATATGATATGCTGCTAGGTCAAAACTGCCGTGTGAGTATTGCTAGGGTCTCAAAGTTCACTGGACGTTGAATCACTGGCAGTGATGAACTATTATCTGAGGCACGTGTGCCAGTGTGAGGGACGAAATCATTGAACAAGGCCATCGCGGTTGTGAGCGGACTAAATGCGAAGAATTTTTCAGCACTGTATGAGGTGACAGAATGATTCTTCCGGGCCTCAAGAGTCCTGTTATCTTTTCCTGCTGTGCAAATCATTGCCATATCAAGGGGCACGAGAAGGAAGCAATGACGAAAGCTTTCATGATGACAGAAAAGCACGATTTTATTAATTGAATCTCTGAAGCTAGTACATCATTGTGTACTTGAACATGGAGTCCATGGGGTAAGTTTGACACCAGAAAACCTTTGATGTTTGATTGTGGTCAGGGTGAATTGGGTTTCGAAATGTTGCAAGGGGGTCGGTTTTTGAAATCCTTGTCTCAGCAGGTTTGAAAAGCTCAATCGTTTTTTGTACATCTCGGAATACAGTCCGTCACGATATCCTTGAAGATGGCCAGTGAGGGTATCTGCCAATCGCCAATGACTCTCAGATCATCAAACTTGATGCGCATGGCGTCCCCCGCTGCAAGCAAACTCTCAATCGTTTCGCGGAGAGCCCTTGTCTCGATGGGACTGGGGGCTGTCGGCCTGAAACCACCGGCCAATGTAGACCTGAGCCGAAGGCGGGATGTTCCCTCCAAAATAACTCTCGAGCGCCGCAGCATTGAGAAAGTCCCCACGGGCGTCCACGATGGTGCCAGTGGGTGGGGCGCCGTAGTGGTCGCGCAGTATGTGAGCGTTCAAGTCATCTGCAGTGGCGCTCTTGACGCCGCAGAACATAAAGATGCAGGCCCCTCGGGAGGCGGGCTTCCAATCAGGCGAGGACAGCCACTCTGGGAGACAGCGGTTGTCCCAGATTGCGGACCCTGAGGCGATCTCACCGGCTGGGGAGTGGTTGGTCGGGTTGGCGATGGACTCGTTCGCTGGGTTGTGGATGTTGCCAGGCTCGGTGCCGACTCGGCTGGTCTGGCGCGGCGCAGAGGCGGTCATTCGATTGTACGCGGGAGTGGAGGACTGGATGGGGGTCTGCTTCTTGTTGCGGGTGACCGAGCTTACGTTTGCGAGCTTGTCGTGGACTTCCTCAGGCAGGCAAAGCTGAGCCCTGGGCACATTGGCCTCAACCTCGCCGAGGTTGGAGGAAATCGGGCCAGTTGAAGAGGAGTTGGTGAGAGTGACTTTGACCTGGCCATGACTGTCTTGACTTGTTGGTTGCCGAACCTCGCCGCCGGAGCGCAGACCGAAGTAGACGTTACACCTCCACTTGAATTCTTTCTTGTCTTTGGTTGACATCCACTTCCACACCGATGAATCAACGTGGAAGCGAGGTTTTACTGACTGGCTGACGATGATGTCTGATGACACGCCCTCCATCTGTCGAGGGTCCTGGTAAGCTGGAATAGTGATTCGGGACCGCTGGGTGTATGTGGTGACTTTGCCTGTGGAGTGGGCCGTGGCTCCAGTCTCGAAGTCCCTGTCAGAGGACATGTTAGTCCTAAGATACTTTGCCGGGATTGGACTTGTCTTTTACCATGAAGAAGACCTGTTGCAGACTGGACAAAGTATGGGAGGCTGCAACCAGCGGCCGGCATGAAAGGCGAGGAGGTCGTCACCACTGAGAGTGTGACCACATCGCTCGAAATGCAGTGTCCTGTTTAGAGGAACACATTAGCCAATCTTTACTGTGTGTTCGGGGATAGATTCAGGTTCCACCCACCCCTCGACAGTTTTGGCCTGGCAGCGTGGGCACTCGGTCCGTCCGCTCGCAAGAAAGTCACGGAGAAGTTCACCGCTGATTTCGTGGATGCAGTTGGGGAACGTCTTGGAAGAGGAGTCAAGCAGGTCACGTCGTTTTTCAAAGGATGGAGCTCGGTGGCCTCCCTGAGAAGAGGAAACGCGCTCAAGAAGCTGAAGCTGGAAATTGATTGTTAGTCAACGGCCAATCTGCCTGTTACTTAGACAGAAAGACTTACGTTGCGTTGCTGGTCTTCAATGGGGCTTGTGCGGCCTCCAGGAGAAAGAGTACAGTGTTGTCCCTGTGTGGATCGATTGTGAGTCAAGTATCATCATGCGAGTCGCTCACAAAGACATCTTACTTGGTGCTGCCGGCCTTGGGAGGGAGCATTGTCAGGTCGAGGAGGGTGCTTGTGATTCTCGTACTGCGCGACAGTATTGTTAGTCAATGATCAAGCTGCCGAGGGCTGCGGCTTTTGAGAAGGCTTACCATGAGCGGCAGGGCTCGGGAAGGGGCCCGCTGGCCTCCTTGGATAAGAGGGTGGTCCTAAGCCAGCAGCATCGTTAGCCAGTGACAAAATCATGAAGTTGGTCAGAACAACCTACCTGACGTGACTTGTTGCTAGCTGCGCGGGCGACAGAGTCGTCCTTATTCTGGACAGACTAAAATCTTAGACAACGGCCAAGCTGAGAGCTCCCTGAAGACTGAGTAGAAGACTTTACGTAGTGTCGTCGCGCTCTTTTCACGCGGTGAGGCGGGCTGCGCGAAGCCAGGGTAGGAGGAAGGTCGTCTCGCTAGAAAGTAATCAGGTTGAAGGAGTTAATCAATGATCCAAATGCCCAGAACTCGCTAGGATGCCTTACCTGACGCAGCATCGTATCTCGATGAGGAGGACTAGGTATTTGGCGGTGGTGGATGAAGAGTGCGTGAGACGAGGCAGTGAGTGCAGACGTGGAGGGGCAACCGTTTGTTTGTTTTGAGCAAGACTTCAGGGCCAGGCCCAGGTGTTTTTGGAGAAAAGTGTCGGACGGTAGGCATCTGGCCGCAAAACGATCCCCCAGTCTTTGCGCCACTGCGTCCAGAAACAACTTGAAAGATGTAGCTACCAGACCAGCAGAACAAGACCCTTTGCAGTGTAGTCTATAGGCAGCACTTGGCCTACGACTCAGCAGCTTTGGAAGCTCATGCAGCTCAAGCACTCACCCAATCTGCCTACCTAGGCCGATAGCCAACTAATCCTGTTTCTCTTCGCACCCACTTGCGGTCTTAATACTCCAGATGATTTAGAACCTTCCAAAATTCAAGCCGATTATCAGTGTTTGATGCTAAGCGTCGAAGCTCTGGAAACTCAGTACCCTTCCCCTGGAGTAATGTGAGAGGACGAGGTCTGACTTGGAAATCGATCTTCAGCAATACCGGGCCGGCCATGATGATTGCTGGGTTTTGCAGCGCATCCTAGACTCGGCATACGGATAAGCATACATAGACACCGTAATATGGGTCTACGGCCACGCCAAAGACGGGGAGCCAAATAGGCTCACACTCCACCTTTTCGGCAGCTCACATGGCACAGAAATGTAGGTATAACTAATAAGTGCGACGTGTTACACCGTGGATGGAACCGAGCGACGGTGTACCTATCATCAATATTCAAGAGATCAGAGATTTACACTCATAAGAGCAAAGGGTACACCGACATAAGTATACCCCTAACTAGTCCGTAGTTTTCAGATTCTTGCTTGACGAGGGAAGTGATCACGCTGGTAGACTTGGCGAGCGGCCTGAGCCTGTTCAACATCCACGCAATTTTGAACTCCCACACCTCTCCAATCATAGATTGGCTGGCGGGGATACGCTTGGTGTTCCATGTCGACGTCGACTCCGCTCTCCATCCGTCGTGTCTTACCAACATCGCAATACCCGGCTTTCTGCTCAATCTGGCCGACCTTTCTAGAGCTCGGTTGAATAGGATTAAAGTCTGTGCACTTTTGGGTTGCGCCACGAGAACCACCGCGAGAGAAGTTTCCAAGCATAGAACGCAGAGCTGAAGCTAGCTTTGAATCTGGGAGTTTCGTCCGGAGGAAACCAGCGAATCCGGGCATTGAGCAGACAATGATTGCTACTGTGAGTTCAATCTGACTGGATGGGTCTGTTAGTCTAATAAAGCAGAAGTAAATTCAGATAGGAAGGGAAACTAACACGCAGATCATGAGGATTCCAGCATTCCACGTTGCATCTGTGTTTGAAAGTGACTTGATTCTATACCCAAGAGATATCACGCTGGCCACAATACCCCTGGAGAAAGTAATCAGCCATATAGATCGGGACAGAGTCTTGTAATCAGTATCGTGCAGCCTTACAGAAAAGCAGTAGAGAAGACGGCTATGAGTTGCATCCGCTTCTTTGTAGATAACTTGAGTCTGGCAATAATCGGAAGAGGAAGAATGAATATGTAGATGTCAAGGGCCGACCCTACTGCCGCTTGGCCGGTGCTCCATTTGAAAGCAAAAATCTGAGGGTTCATGACCGCATCAACGACCACATCATCCCAAGTCTTTCCGACATGAGGAGTGGAGTAGTATGATAGGACCGGAATGCTCAGGCCATACAACAGGACATTGATGGCGATCCCGATCATGATGGCTATATGCATTTGTTTTGAGATTTGGAAAATTTGGCGGAGTACCAGTAAAGTTGCAGTCTTGGCGAAGAGGCATCCGAAACTTGTCAACGTTGCATACGTGAATGTTAGCTGGCATTTATCAGTATGTTTTCATAGATTGTCCGTGTGAGTCCGATCGCGACCACGTACCTGGAAGAATTGTGTGCCAAGCCAGCAAAGTGGCACATCCCATATGTGGCGGTAATATTTCACAACTGGAATGCATTCCGTTAGATGTCATAACTAGGACAACAGCAGCGGGCACTGCACCTACACGTCACCAATAACACATTTTGAGTTACTGCAATGAGCGTGGCAACAAGAACAAGTCCTATATGGCGGATAAACGTTAATCATCGCGTGGTGTGTTTTGGTTATGCTTTGAAATTGGAACCATACCGTCACTCCAAGTAAGCTTTTTCCAGTTTGCCCATAACCTTCCAGAGGCAAAGATGATGGCCAATACAGTGGGGATGACTGTGAGACATATCACCAAGGTCTTGAGTAGCTCTGTCGGATCATCAAAGTTGCTGGCTTGGCCTTCTGGAGGGGGACCGCTAGGAATGGCACAAGGATCGACCCCAGGGAATATAGAAGCCCAAGCAGAGGCCATTATGATCCCATGAATTACAATGTGGTTGACAAGTGACTGGGCTTCTGGTGCATGCCTCTGGGTGTAGTTAGAGGGTAACAAGCGAGGCTGAAGAACTTCACAGAATGTACAACAGTCGTGGGACACCATGAGTGTTGTGAGAAGTAAGCAAGTCCGTAGTGTTACATCGTCAAGCTGACCACCAACCTGACCAGCTGGTAGTCTTGGCTGCTGCCTGCAAAACCCCAGCGGCGGAAGGATTTAGGGTTCACATTAGCCAGTTAAACCCCTAGGTAGAGATTTTCAATGATTCATGGGTATAAGGGTGGAATTATGCAACTCCATTTCTGTACGTGCGGCCTGGTGTGACGACCCAACGCGGCAATGTCTCTGCGGCCCTGCGGCTCAGTCGAATGGCCCCCACGCAATGCGGAAACCCGCTGGACGCCTTTGGCCAGGATGGTGGCCGCTCATCTCGGGTAATCGCGATGCTTCCCGTCGGAAAGGATCACCACCAACGTCCCGCGATGCACTTGTTGGCTCGGCTGCATCTTCTAGGGGTCTCATAGGCTTTCTGGTCAGCACTTCCAAGGTTCAGAAAGAGAATATCTGCCCGCTTGGAGGTGCTTTGCCTCTACGATTTTGGAGGTGAGAAACTGTCGAGAACAGCATATCCTGCGGTCAGAGCCCCAGATGCCTCCAGGAGTCAATCATGGCTACTTCTGCCTAGTTAGTCTCAGCAAGCATAACCGCAAGCTTCCATTCTATGGGGTCTAGCCTATACTACGCCTCTTGTTGTGGTCCTCGTGGGCATAGGGGCGGGTTATGCTCTCCTGTGGCCTATCTCAGTCCCGAGTTCTGCATCCAAATGAGCCCTCACCTGTGCAATGTCATTTTCTCGGATGACAGGAACGGCATTGACATGACTAAAGGAGATCTCGACAATGACCATCAGTAAGGCCATAGACTGGCAAGAACTTCGTTGGCGGGTTTCTCTTTGTTCTGCCGATCTTCTGTAGGAACACAATTTGTGTCCTTGCTAATGGGGCTCTCGTTTGGGGTAAAGCGTAGTATCGAGGATTCCACTCAAACATGCGAGGGCTGCTATCCCACGGGGACGTTATCTGTGGCTCCACTTATCCCCATTGCATTAATAAAAGTACATAGGTATATCTAAAACGGGGACCTCAGCGTTTTTCAAATGTGAAGGCTGGAACGAGTGAAATCGGGGTTGGATCACAGTGAGTCAATGATCGAGACTCGGGAGTCACTTGTCTGCCTTCAAGACTCTCGCAACTTCCCCTTCATCCTCATCCTCCTGTTGCTACGCCAGTGCCTCTGCCTCGATCTTTGCCTTGACTTCTTCTTCCCGCCTGTTTAGTATCTTGTACCGCCGACGCTATGCCCCGTCAACCGACCTCTCGTAGTCGGCAAAGGTCAGATAGTCCATGTCATCATATGCGACACAGCTCAGCCGACGATCCGTGTCTGAGTCA